>CAOLHI010004426.1:0-118397 GCA_948474755.1 Ctenosaura bakeri | reverse complement strand
CACAAATCAAAGAACATGAAAGATACTGCAGGCTGATCCAGACAGAAAAGTCAGCAGTAGCAGAACACACTATAAACGAACCTGGACACAGAATGTTATTTGAAAGCACAAAAATTCTGGACCATTCTAACAACTACCAGGTCAGGCTACACAGAGAGGCCACTGAAATGCACAAACACTTGGAAATTTTAACAGGAACGAGGAGACTCAAAAGGTCAACAAAATTTGGCTGCCAGTATTGAAAAACACCAAAATCAAAACACAAAAGATACTAACAAGCCCTAACGAGCCCCACTTGGGCTCAAGAAGTCTCCCTCCAGGAACAAGTATTCAATACACACAATAGGACTATTATGCTAATTGCTCCCTCCCCTCTGGAGGAGGAACTGGCATATATATTCTCCACTCCACTTCCAATTCACCATTCCTCTGAAGATGCCAACCAGAGATGCAGGTGAAACATCAGGAGAAAATACAACCAGAACACGGTCTCAACGCCTAAAAAACCCACAAGAACCAATGGATTCTGGCCATGAAAGCCTTTGACTCTACACCAACCAAATAGTTTGTTGGAGACTGGGACTCCTGAAAACCTGGGAGACTGCGATGCACAAGGGGAGATAGCAAGTAGGTGAGTTTTTCCCACGGAGTAATAATGGCCTTTGCTAATAATTTCAGAAATTCCATCTGGGGTTGTATTCTAAGATAGTTAAACTGAACATTTAATATTTAAGTTCAGCACTATTTAGTCTGCTGAAAATCAATAGCATGTATAAATGCTGGGATCAGTGGGTCTGAAGCCTATCAGGAGTAGTGGGGCAGAGGGCAAGGTCACACAATCTCCTCCAGTGATTGCCACATGTAGACCAGTGTACCTCCTTCCACAAGTGCCTGGTTGTAAACCTATAGCTAGAATAGGATGAGAAGTGAAATGTCTGTCATGGTTTCTCATGAGCCACATGACAAACCACATGTAGCAGAAAGAAAAAAATCTTTTTAAAAATTGGTGTCTCTGGGGCCTGCCAAAGACCTGAGTGGCCAGTGGGCCCCTGGACATGCAAAAATCATGGCATAAAGCCATGCATACACTGGAGGCTGCTTGCACCAGGGGCTGCTGCCTGTGCTCTCTCATGCTGCCTGTGCTTACTGGGGCTGCCTCTGCTCGCTCGGGCTGCCTGTGCCCACTCATCTGCCTGTGTCTGCTGGGGCTGCCTGCCTGTGTCCACTCATGTTGCCTGTGCCTGCAACTGCCTTCCTCTGCAAGGTAATATAATTATTTTCTATTCTTTTGACTTGAGACTGGAGGGAATTAATTGAGACCGGAGTAGAGACTTGATCTGAAAGTCCCTTGCAGAACTTGAGAATGGACTTGAGGGTAGAAAATTGAGACTGGACTAGAGGCTAGTTTCTTTTCTTTTTTCTTTCTTTCTTTTTAAGTGCCTTGTTGCAGGACTTGAGACTTGACTTGAGACTGCAGGGTAGAGAATTGGGACTGGACTAGAAGCTGGTGTTTGGGGATTTTTTAAGTGCCTTCCTCACTGCAGGACTTGAGACTTGGCTGGAAGGTCCAGTCTTCTTGAGATTTCAAGGACAGTTGAAAGATTCCTTTGAATAGCTCCCTTGCAAAGCTCTTTCAGACACAGTTCTGGGGTTTGTAGTTTTTCAAGGTGTCACAGCCTTCTCTGCCAAAGTGTGCTGATGCATCATCAAACTACAAAACCCAGGATGTCATAAGGAGCTATGCAAAGAAAATCCAGTTTTGACCTGGATTATCTCTGTGCTGTAGCATGTGGCCCTGTTTACACAGGGAGGAAAATGTGGGATTAATCCACATTTTCCTGCCTGTGTAGAAAGGGCCTTCATGTGTCAGCGGCGGGTGGAAGCCAAGCAGAAATGGGATGAGCAGCTGGGGTTGGACGGCTTTTATTAGAGGGAGCCAGCAAACAGAGGGTTACAGCACCCCCGGAGGTGCTCAGGGTGCCGAGGAGGGTTCCTGCTAATGGGCTAAACAAGTCCCAGAACACACACAGGGTTAGGACCCCCAGCAAACTCAGGGTTGGGTCCTCAAAGCAAACACAGGGTTACATCACCCAAAACAGAGGCAAGGTCCCTGGGTCACCGTCGCTGGAGAGAGAGGCCGGATCTGGACACTGGAAGGAAGGGACATGGGCGCGGAAGACTGACGGTTGTTGCTCCGTGTTCCCTTCCTACCAGTGTCCGCCTTAAGTAGCCCCCAGCCCAGCTGAGGCCGATCAGGAGTCTTTGGGGGGGCGCAGCTGAGACCTCACAGCTGGCTGGCTGGGCTCACAACTGAGAGCAATCAGCCTGCAGCCGCTTTTCCATCAGCCTCCTGGACCTCTTTCACTGGCCACTACTGCCAGAACGAAGGAGGAGGGGCAGCGGCAATCTCTGGGCTGGAGTCATGGGCTGACGGAAACTCCAGACTGGAGTCGGGGACCGCCCCTCGGCTGCCGGGGCGGGCTCGGGACTGGCACCGGCATTGCCGGCGGGCCCGATCCCCGCCTCCACCGGAGCCTCCCCATCCTCCCAAAGATCTCCCAGAGTGTCCGATCCCCCAACCACATCGGCGGCACCGTCCGCCGCGGCGGGCACGGCTGGAGCGTCCGAGGCCCCCTCTGCACCGGCGGCGCCACCCACATCAGCGGCGGGTGTGGCCAGAGAGTCTGAGGCCCCCTCCGCGGCGGCAGTGCTGTCCGTGTCCGTGGCGAGCTCGGCCAGGCTCACGACATCATGTCATTTTCAATCTGGGGAGATCCTGAGGCGAAACTAGGAAATTGTCCTGGCCAGATTTCTTCAGAGGGAGATTTGCCTTTGCCCAGACTTTTGCTAAGGCTGAGAGAGTGTGTCTTGCCCAGATTATCCTTCTTTCCCTTGCTTTTTAAACTCTTTTTTAAAAAAGCATGTGAAAGATTTAAGATTCGTGGATTCCCAGAACCTTCCAGAGATTCAGATCTGGATTCAGATTTGGAAAATTTTGGATTCATCCCATCCCTAAAAAAAATCAAGTCATTTTAAATATGGTGCCAGAAAGGAGCTCTGTATATACCACAGACTAGTAAAGAGACAAATGAATTGGTGTTAGAGTTAATGAAGCCTATCTGTCACTAGAAGCAAAGATGACTAAATTGAGGCTGCCATACTTTGGATATGGATGAGATTACATGACTCATTGGAAAAGGCAATAACACCTGGTAAAATGGAAGGTAATAAGAAAAGGAGACTATACTGCATTCAGTCAAGGAGGCCATGGCCCTCAGTCTGCAAGACCTGAGCAGGGCAATGGATGACCAGGATTTTGGAGGTCTCTTATTGAAAGCATCACCATAAGTGAATATGATAGCAAATAACAATAATAATAACAACAACGATGAATTGTGGCTACTCCTAAAGCAACATTTTTCCTCGGATGATGCAAGTACCAAAGTGACACTACTCTATAATTACTATGTAGGGCATATCGTGCAAATTCTCAGTGGAACTCATGTGTAACAAGTCTGTCAAAAGGATGCAGGTGAACTTCAGTCATTGCTCACAGGTCCGATGGATGCCCAGTGTGCTCTAACAGAAATCTCATTAATGTACCTGGAATGGAGCAAACATTCTCTATGGCTGCACACGTATGAATCTTGGAACATATAAAACTTCCAATCTTCTGTTATTTTTGACAGTCTTTTTAAATAAGATGTAAATGGGGATGGGCAAACCTGTTGGCTTGACTTTCTCCCACATGAGATATATTTTTTTTTTAAAAAAAAAATGTCCTTAAAAATGTCCATGCTCTTTCCATTTATGTATGAAAAATTTGATATGTTTTTAAATTACTTTCAGCTCAACTGTGATTTAATAATATAATTTGTTTATCTGTGTTTTCATTGAGACTGTTTTAGTCATGAGGTTTGCAGGCCTTCTCCATTTTGGGACCTAACTGCAGACCTGGGGGCTACATTAAACTCCCAGTTAAAAGCTCTGACCAAAATTTTGGACTCCCATGCTTCCCCAGCGCTCCTTACATCCTTACCTCCCCCACATACTTTTAAAAATAGCAAATCTGATGAAGAGTTCTGGAATCTTATATACTATCAGTGACTGCTCCTGACTCTAGGACAGCTCTGTAGGATGTCCCTCTCTAGGAAGCTAGGAGGGCTCCCCCAATTGTTACCATGCCATGATATTGTTTAATTGGCACATATATCAACCCTACATTTATGGCTAAAAAGCTATGCTGGCAAAGAGGACTAGCTGGACACATGCAGAATTAGGTCAGAGGGGCACTCAAGGCATGGCCAGGTCATAAGTTCACTGAGGGTTAGTTGGAGAAGATGATTCTCTCAATGGCCCAAACCTAGAAAAGAATAGCCACCAAAACTCCCAGGCAAAGCAATAATGACCAACATCCTGTAGCCTCCTTCCTGGTGAACTTCCCTTTTTGTTTCCTTACCTGCCCAGATATTAAGGAGCTATCATGACTCCAATCAATGATTTGTCACCTAATACTAAGATAATTAGCCACCTCTGGACCCCTTTCTTTGCTCTTCCAGAGAGCCATTAACACCTTCCCCTTCAGGGCAGAAAAAGAGTATAAAAATTCTAACTCCAGCACAGGTAATTTTTTGCAAAATGCTTGCATCACTCTGCACTCAAGACTCTTGTTCCTCCATGTTGCCCTCAAACTCTTGTCTTTGAGCCATCTTGCTGCAACTTCATTCTCTTCAGGGTTGATAAATGTTGCTCACTTCATCCTAACTCCTCACTATCCAATTTTTCCCTCCTTTCCTTCTGTAGCCTTGTATGGTTATGAGACTGCTTGAATATTGCATATGTTTGTGATTTCCCCCCAATAAAACATTCTTTTAACCTCCAACTGGTGTCTTTGCATTAGTATCAGTATACACAGGTGAAAAGATTCTGTGATTACCCCTTTCTCACAGGCCTCTTTTGAGCGGTAATTCCCCACTTTTCCACAGAGGCATTGGCATTGAGGCTGGACACCTGAGTCACCCATCTTTTGGAGTAACACCCTTGCTGGCCTTCTACCAGCACATAAAAACTTTTCTATTCCATCTGTCTTTTAGGAATTGACTGCAATGGGCTTATATGCTGTCTTCTAGATTTTTATCTTCTATTTTTAATGGATTTTTAAATGGTGTTAATTCTATACACTGTGTAATTAACTTTTAAAATTTACATAGGTGACCTTTTGGTATGCTAGCAGTAAATCTGGACACAGTGTTTATCCTAATCCCTAAACTCCACGCCTGCTTGCAAATATCATTGATGTTCCACCTTCTGCTAGGAATTATCCATTGTGCTTCTGTTCCTCCCCCACGTTTTTATAATTGCTTTGGACTACTGGAAATTATGGTTATAATAACAAAGTGTCTTATATATATAAATGTCTCTGTTAGGAAAAGTGGGGCTTTCATTCCCATCTCTGTGGGACCTAGATTCTTTTATAAGTTGGGTTGGTAGGACATTAGATGTAAAAGGTTGAGAATTTCTAGAATAAAGGACTGTCTTCTGTAAAGAGACACCTATATGTAGTCCCAGTCAGTATTCCTTTCCATCCTTCAGCTTCAGTCTGCAAGATTCACAGAATCCATGATGATGTTCTTCGCATTATGCATAGTGAAATTTTATGCATGCAATTACCCTGGTATACCACGCAACTTGGCCTCCTCTTCACTTGGCCTTGCTGTTTCTCTTACATGATTCTCCTTTAGCCATTTTCTACCCAACTTTTAATTTTACCCACTGGTTCCTTTGAGTTTTTTCCTGGACTTCACAATTAACATTATTATTCTAGTATGCTATGATTGCTGATAAATAATAAAAACAGCACAGCAGTAGTTAAGACTGAACATAGTCAAGGATTTGTATTCTTTGCTCTAATTTCTCAAAAATCAAAGGCATTAATATTTTCAGATTAATAGTCCCTCTGCAGATTAATATGTTTAGGAGGAGATTCATTTTCATAAATACTGAATGATGTGTGTTTGTGTTTAGATGGGGAATGTCTTTTACAATTTTTTAAATACACTTAACAATACTGTGGTACAATTGCAGTGCTGATATTAAGTGAATATGTCCATAATCTCTCTCCCCATTTAAACTCCCATGGTAACATCCCATGGAGTCCTGGGATTTGTAGTTTTATGAGATATTTAGAATTCTGAGCCAAACAGCTATAGTACTTCCCTAAACTACATACCCCAGGATTCCATGTGATGCAGCCATGATAGTTAAAATGGGATCCAAGTGCTAGTGTAGTGTGAAAGACACTTTCGTAAAGATGCCTGCAGGAAATGATAAAAGGAGAGGATGTTCTCATTATTTGTACACCCAGATCACTAAAATTATTGTTTTTCCACTTCCTCAAAAATGTAATTCCATTTAAGCCATCCTACAATAGTTGTTGATATTGTTGTAGTTATATGCCTTCAAGTCATTTCTGACCTATGATGACTCTAAAGTGAACCTATCATGGGGTTTTCTGGGGGCTATGAGTATGTGATGTGGCAAGGTCATCCAATGGATTTCCATGAGTAAGCAGGGAATCAAACTGCATAGTTGTAGTCCAGTGTTCAAACCACTATACCATCCTGGCTCTATCCTACAGTAGTATCTCCCATCAACTTTCTTATAATGAGTTTAGGTATTAAAGCAAACAAGATTGGACTGTAGCTCTAAAATAAGAGAAAATTATATACATTTTAAGCCAAACAGAACAGATGAAACTCTGTATGTTATGGCCAGCACACAAATCTCCTTCATTAGCCAAGCTTAAGCTCCTTGCAATCGAAATTCATTATGTCTTTTCCAAGAAGACTGATGTATGTGTAATCTGATGGAAACAGAATTCTGGCTCATCTAAAATTCTGATTTATCCCACAAGTCATGCAGAAAAACCAGATTGCACTAATTTGCATTTCATCAGTTGATCAATAGAAAACTCAATTTCATTTTCTTCCTCTGTCACTTACCATTCATGTCCTAATCATGCATGAGTAGTTATGTCCAATTGCTATCTGTTCATGGTACAGGGTCAGATGATCCAAAATGTAGGTGAGGCACCTGACCTGGATGCCAACATGAATTAAAAAGTGCAACACAGTCAATCATCAGATTCACTTATTATCTTCATTCTTATTTATTCTCTATTTTTGAAGCCCTATGGTTACAGTGATTATGGTCCTACCATTGCTCGCAGACTTGCCAAAACAATTGTCAACTGGCTGCAGTATGGATGTCATGTCTCACATTTCTTAAGAAGACAGAGTTTGATATGGGGATGGAGGGGTAAGCTGGTAATACACAACAGTACTGGAAAGAGTATGTAGTAGGTGAATCCATTCAAGCCCTGTTAGATCCTGGTATATCAACACCTAACTGGCCCTGAATAGAAGCATAGAAGTCCTTACATGCAGAAATACTGACTCATACTATTACAGTGCTGAATACTGTGTCTTCTTTGGGTGAATAATCTTACTGGTTTGAGCAACAGCACAGACAAAAAGGATCTAGCCAGCTCATGAACTACTGCTACATAATAAAGTCAGCTTGATAAAACAAGCTAGAGGACCAGTCAGCTGCAAAGTTAAATGGAGCAGTCTTCCAATCATGTAATGTAGCCTGACATTTTTACAGTATAGACAAGCAGAAGGGGGCTGGAGGGAATATATTGAATCCTTGGTGAGCTGTTGTGTGTTGCAGGTGCACTGAATTCAGATTGTTTCCATATGTGGACACATCCATTAAGTTCACTCTTATCCAGGTTCTAATTTCTTCCACCACCAAGTTCATCCTGTCCAGGTGCTATATAACTCCTGCCCTCTGAAATCCATAAGTATTTTTGTGTGCCTTTTTGAATGTACCTCTTCTTGGATGCTTGCATACATTGATTAAATTTTATCTATGCACATTTTAGAAGTGTTGACAATTTGTTTTGTACAGCTTTAAAGAGTGCACCTGTTGCCAAATACATTTTTTCCTCTTATTGCCAAATGCATTGCAAGTTTGGATGTGTTTCCATTTGTGAACTGTGTTCCATTTCACTTTCAGTTCCAGAAGCTGAACTGGGAAAAATCATTTTTTTAATATATGAATTATCATCTAATCCATTCCTAGTGTCATATGATTTTTTTAAAATGTAAAAACATGAGGAAAACATATGACAGTAAGCAGTATGTACACCATAAAAGAAAAAATCAGCAAAATTTCTCTCACCTACCTTTGTTGAAGAAACTACCAAAAATACACAAACAATATACTTTTTTTTTCTTCAAGGGAAATTTTTCAGGAAACTAAATGGAGTATTGTGCCCCAGACAGACTTACTTTACCGTTAAACAAACAAGCAGCCACTGAGTATGGGCAAATCTATTAATTTCATTCCTGTTTCTCCTTTCAAGTCTGTTCTGGCCACCCCTGTGCCCCTTCACCTTTTAGTAGAAAACTATTTTATGTGGCCATTTTTGCTCAAATGTGTTTGCTGTTTGCACATTTTTCTAACATGCACACCTATTGTAAAGAACTTTATTCACTTCCCCATAAGACATTGCAAGCCTAGAAATATCCATATTTCTAGACACAAATTGCATCCTGTTCCACCTCCAGTCAGTGAGTTAGTATGATATAGTAATTTGAGCACTGGACTTGGAGAGCAGGGTTTCATTTCCCACTTAGCCATGGAAACACACTAGGTGACCTGGAGTGTGTCACATACTTTCAGCCCCAGAAAACTCCATGATAGGTTCATCTTAGGATCATCATAAGTCAGAAATGATTTGAAGGCACACAACAACAACAATACCATGTCCAGTCTATATTATAGAACTACAGGGTTTACCAAGCAAGGGTACAATGAATGATAGTGCTTAAAATCTACTGGAATGACAGTTACATTCCTACTAGAGAACTAATTTAGCACTGTGTTGTATCGTTTCCTTCTCTTCAGCCATGACTCCCTCAGAAAGGATGTGACAGGAGGACAGGAGAGTTCAGCTCTGCATGCTGAGCTTCAAGATCAGTTAGCTGTAGCATCAACAGTCTCTAATATCTCCCTTGATAGATCCATAGAAGCCTCTATTTTCTCCTTCCATCTCAAAGGACAGTATTCTTCATCAGGAAATTACAGTCTTTTAGCAGCATCTCTGCAGGACAAATTGCCAGAATCTTATCACACCTGACATCAAGAGACTACCACTATCTTCAGCTATAAAGCATCCTTTCCCCTGTGGCCACTCAGCTGGCAGATTGTCCTGAAGCCATGTTTGCAGCTTAGACCAAGTATGATTATCCCCAAAAGCTAACTATATATTCCTGTTTCTTTCCAAAGAGAAAAAAATAGGTCTTGAAGTTTTATTTTCAATGACATGTTCTTTGGAAATGTATAAATATACTTCCAAGTTTGGGGAGTGGAAAATATTTTGCCTGCTTTAAGATCTCTTTCTTGCTTGAGAATGTCCAATGAGTCTCAGAATAAAACAGTTTCCAAAGCATTGCTATCAATCATAATGACACTCTTTTTTACAGTTGGTATCAGTATGTTTAGAAGCCTTTTTTAAAATCAAGTCTGTGAAAATTGGAGTCAAATGGATAGTATGTAAAGGAAGAAAGAAATGCTGAATAGTGCTAAAAGGGATAAACAACCCTAGCCATTAGGGGATCAAGTAATTTTGTCTTTCAGTCTGCTTCATTTAACGGCAATATAGGGAGGGAGGTTGGCATCTACCCAAATTGTTGTACTAAAACAAAAAAATGTACTTCAAATACAACTACAAAAAATCCCTGTTGACAAAGAACTAGGTCCTTTATGCTGGAAATAATAGCTCAATTACAGGTTTTAAATGGATTTCAGTCAGATAATTACTATGAAAATTTCCTAGCATTAGAGATTTTTGTGAAAGCTGAGAGTTTAATTTATGCACCACTGGGGGCTGTATTCTCCATATCTGGGAAGCTGGAGAGATTATGATTCTTAGGATCTATTCTGAAGAGCCAGAGATTATGCTCTCTTAACCCATGCTCCAGTGTAGATTTTTCTCTGTGCATGCCAGCACATTAATAGAACCATCTCTTTCTCATGCCAAAACTCTCCGAGCAGACTTGTCACAGCTCCTAATGCAATGGTCTTCAATTTTTGGTTCTCATGATGTTTGGATTTCCTCTCCCAGAAGTTCTAGCCAAGACTCACTGCTCTAGCAGCTGAAAACCAAAACATCTGGGAAGCCAAAGCTTGAGAACTACTGTCCTAGAACATCATGGGAATGGCAATGTTCTGTTCCCCACCCTACCTCAGCATGTCAGAAGCTTTCAGACACAAGAGGTAGGATCTTCTGGCATTCCTGGCTATTTCTGCACTAGAGCGGAGGAGCGTTTCACTGCATGTCATGAGCAGTGTTTTTTACTCTAACTTACCCCGATTCCTATCTACATGCCCTCCAGTTTCTATTGAAATAAAGAAGAGAAAATCGTTTGTAGCTTCCGCGTTGTCAGTTCTTGTGGAACTCCTATTCCCCTCACTCACTCACTTTAAAAAAAAGTTGTATAAACTGTTGCTCCATTTTGGCACAAGTGTGTGAATTGATGTAACACTTCTTCATGTAGGAAAAAACACAGCAGAAATGGTTTGGGTTGTTTACATTGGAGTTTTTCCATTTTTACAATACATCGGTTTAACTTTGATGTTAACCATGCTAAGCCCTCAACTTGTGTGGAACAGCAGAAGACAGAACGACATCAAACCGGTTTAATGTGCAGATGTAAAAGTGACAATACAAAGCTATTGTGATGTGTCAGCTTTGTGCGGAAAGGGTCCCTGTACCATCTTTCATATGTCTCTGAACTGTCCTAGAACCTGTCAAATTTTGTTTAAAAAAATGCAAATTCCAGTTCTAGTCTGAAAATGCTTAAACCACAACTACAAACTGTCAATCCAGCATGGATTCTGATTATAGAATAATGTATGGAGGTTCTCTATATAGGAATGTAATAAGGATATGGAGGGGTGGATCCTTTGCTCCATTGAGTGTCAGCATCTAGTCTGCTCAAGTTGTTCCCAAGACCCTCCACCTATGGTTATGGAGAATGTTGAGGAGGAATCCCTACTGTTATCTTCAATTGCTGATCACAGATAATTATGGGAATTCCATCTGTAGGTTGTTCTCTCTTTGGAATGGGAGTAGTCCACAAAGCCATTGGCAATCAGATAGTATCTGTATGCACTGCTGTTAGCAGCCATATACCCTCAGGCTTTGATATGGTCTAAGTGGCAAATATGAACTGGCATGAAATCAACTTCTACACACTTATGGCTGAAAGGCCATGTGGAGAAGGGATGCTGGCTGGGAAGATGTACAAAAGTAGGTCAGAGCTGACCTCAGCATGGCTAGGTCATAAATTTGCTATAGATTAACTAATCCTCTCAACTGCCTGTCCTCAAAAAAAAAAAAAATAGCCAAAGAAAATGCCCACATGAAGCAGGCATGCACCCCTGCTGTGCACATTTTCTACCAAAACCTTCCCCGGCCACATTATACAACCAAGACATTGAAGGGCTGTTAGGACTTCCATCAATATTTTGTCACCTAACAGCGCAGCCATCAACACAATGCAAACTCCTCTGTTTATTCTGTCAGAAAGCAATCAACTCACACCCGTTCAGGGAGGGAAATACAGTACTTAAACACCAAGTTTTGGCCAGTTAGTTTGCAGTTCATCAATTGCTGAACATCACTCTGCCAGTTTGATTCCAAGTTGTATACTGCCCTTAGATGCAAGTTTAAGCCACAGCACTCCTTCTTCACTGCTCTTCTGGACTGGCAAATATTGCCCATTTTACCTTGAAATCTTGCTATCTTAAATCTTTGTCCCTTTTCCTTTGGTTAGCCTTGAGTGAAGGTATGACTGTTTGAGATCTTGTGTGTTTGATTAATTCCTCCAATAAAACACATTTTAGCTTACATTTGAATCTCTGGTTGGTACTTCCCTGCAGAAGACTTCATAAACATTGGTGTCAAAGAATTTGTTAGCTTCCCCCTCCTCCACTGGCTTCCTAATTTGAGCTAATAATTCCTCATCTTTGAACAGAGGTACTGGAATCATGGGTGGACCCCTGAGACACCTACATTTTGGGTTAACACTTCCTGAATGCCAAGCTCAGTGGGATGGTCAACACTTTGGTGAGAGTAGATTGCTCCTCCTCCCTCTTATCTAAATAGGTAAAGATAGCAAAACTAGCTTTTCTCTGTCTACATTCACAAGCCCCACAGACAGTGGTTTGGCCTGTCCCCATCCTCCCCACTTTAGGAATGTGGAAGAAAAAGAGAAAGTTACATTTCTGGTCCAGACAATGGGTAGAGAAATCTCCACCCATTACTTCAGTCAGGGACTCAATAATATCAGTGGCTAGACTTCTTGACATCATCAGGCCAGGAGAGGATCTGCTATGATGCCAGAGTCCTGTAAGAGGAAGTGTACAACTCCTGCCTACTCCTCAGCAAAGATGTCCAGTTGATTACACCAATTTCACCATCATCCACATATTGGCTGGTGATATGAGAGGGTGGAAGCTTTTTTGCAAGTCCTATACAAACATACATATTATCTAATAACACCAGCATTCATTCTCTAGGTTAGAGAAATATCTTGTTCCACACCTGAAATGCTACACTTTTCAATAGAAAATCCCAGTGAAATGTCTGTATCTGACTTGTCAATACCCTGCTGCATTTTGTTCTGAAATGGTTATTGCCATGTGACTTTTCTGTTTTTCTGTTTTTATCATCCTGTAGTCAACAGAAGTAACACTATTAAAATGAATGGCAATTATTTATTTAAATGCCATTTATTCAGTTTCGTTTGTATATCTTCCCCAACACTTTGAGATTCAAGTTGAATTGAAGTCCTGATGGCATGAGGTATAGAGGAATTAATTTTGCAATTAACATGAAAGCATATTGATTCAGAACAACTGCATCAAGAGGAAAAAAGAACCCCTTTTTGTTTGAAAATAAACAAGAAACCCTTTTATTTGATTCATTTACTATCCTGGAAAGTAAAGGCAGAAAGGTTTGCATTTACCAAGAGCAGTGTTTCTCAGACTGTGAGCTGAACCATTGGAGGGCATTACTCCGCCTTCAGATGGGCCTCAGGTCCACAGTGAGCCCTCATTCTCCTCACTGGCCTGCCCTGCCCTATCCTATAGCCTATTAATTAGAATGGAGTGCCAAATCCTCCCCAAAGGTGTGGAAAGGATATTCATTCTTACTTGTTTCCTGATCAAGAAATATGTCTCCTGAAACTCAAGGAAGTCCACTGGGAAGATTTATGTGCAATTGCCTGCCAATATTCACATCTGGGAAGGTATTCTGAAGAATTATTCTGCTCAAAAATACTAATCAACCAATTTTTTTAAAGATGAATTGTGGTTTTTGTACAAGAAACTGTGTATTCTTTGCAGAAAACACATTTTCCTACATAGGAAACATATTTTCTACAAACAAGAAGCAGGCTTTACGTAGAAAAACTGTATGTATTCCTATATTTGAAATAATTCCCCAAAACAATTTTCAGTGCCTGGAACGTGGGAGAATGCAGTGCAAAAAAAAAAAAAAATCGTTTTCCCCTACAGCAGCAAGAAAACTATCAAAACTATTTGTATTATTTTGCATGTGAAGATAAGATAGCTGCAGATTCACATCTCTCCTATGTATACTATATATAGCTATGTGTGGGAATGGAGTTGGTTAAAGAGTGAGGATGCAAAGCTGGAGGGCAGGAAAAGGGAAACAAAGGAAACAGACAATGGATGTCAGAGTAGCTGGCTGATGGTGATAGAAGAAAAAAGAAAGCAGAAAGGATAGAGAGACACATAGGAAAAGTAAGATCTAGAGCTTCTGCTTCATTTCCAGGCTGCTTTCCATCCCTGTACAAACAGTATGTGTTGTGCAGGGGAGGGGGATGACCTTGCTGGTCCCAGAAGGAAAGGAATCCAGTCGTAAATTTTTGTTTTTGTTTGGTTTGGTTTGGGGCCTATCCTGCACTGAAGCTTGATGCAGGGTGGTCCTTATTTGGTAGGTAGTGGTATTTGTGGTCCTTAGCTTGGTGCTTATTTGCTAAGTAGTGGGAAGAGAAAGTTATAAGCATGGTCAGCACCAGTAGGCCCCCTTTTGTGAAGGGGAGGTCTCTGGATTTACCTCTTCTGGTCGTGAGACCCAGGAGCTGGGGAAGGAGATCACCCTTGAGGTCTACCTGGGGAATGTCCTCTCTTGAAGTCATGGAAGTGGAGGGAGGGAGTTCCTTAGATGGGGCCTTCCACCAGGAAAACTGACTGCAATGTTGCCAGCTCCCGTTAGATTGCTCTGCAGGGCCTGCCTGCAGGTTGTTGTGGAGGAGGTCAGAAAGGGACCCCCTGACTCAGCAGAATCACACACTAGCAGTGATGTATTTAACTCTTTTATTCCAAGTCTCAAGTCAAGTCTTAAGTCTCTGCCTTCAAGTCTCAAGTCAAGTCTCAAGTCCTTGAAGATACTTTCAAGTCAATTATCAAGTCAAGTCTCAAGTCTGAAAACCAGCTTTATACTCCAACCAAGATTCCAGAATGATTAAAACTGAAAAAAATCAGTTTTAACAATTTAAACAGAGTCGGCTCTCCACATTTGCAATTTTGCCATCTGCAGCTTCGGAAGTGGGGAATAGGATCCTTCTTACTCCCCATTACTGAAGATTCAAAAGCTTCAGAAGGAAGAATCCTTCTTCCTCAAGCCCATTGCCTAACACACTTGCTGTTCCCCTCTGAAATATATACCCTGCACTCTGGGGGGGAGTCTTATCTTTTGCTCTTAGGAAACATCTTAGAAGGCTCCTCTGATATGCAGCAGAGACAGGCTGCTGAGCAGGCCTTAAGCCTGCCTCAAGCCCATTGCCTAACCTGTTTGCTGTTCCCCTCTGAGAAATGCACCCATACTTTGGGCTTGGGACAGATTGTCATGTGACTAGTGCTCAAAAAGAGATGGAGGCGTTGTTCAAAGTCGTAAGGTTTCTGGATGAACACGTTATATTACTGAACCAAGGGCATCAAGTCAGCCATCAAAAATATACGAGTCTCAATTCAAATTGAGTCAGTGCATCATTTATGGCCAAGTCGAATCCAAGTCAAGGCACTGAAGCGACTTAAGTCTGACTTGAGTCCGAGTCTATCAACTCAAGTCTACATCACTGCACACTGGGTAGCTTCCCCCATTGCAGTTCATGTTTAAAATGTCAGAGTTCAGTATTCAGAATTAAATAGATATTAAAAGTGGCCCTATTCAACTCAAAGTCTGGTCTCTGTATTTCCTGAGTGGGTCAGCAATACTTCATATACACACACTCCTCTCCCAATGTCAACTGACAGTTGAAAGCATGGTGAATCTACTCCAGGCATTACCAAATATGCAGCTAAGCACATTTGGCATAGCAGGAAAATAAAATGTGCAGTAGGAAAAAGGATTTATTGTGCAGTTGACAATATGGGCTTTAATAAAGAGAAAGATTATTTTTAAGAAACAATAAGATAAGAAAAAGATCAGATCAATTTAGTTTATTGACCATTTCAAACAATTAGAAATAATAAAACAACACAATTATAAATTCTACAAAGCAGTTACAATAAAACCATTACCTTGTTAAGTTATGTTAAGATTTCATTGAACTAAAATAATAATGATAATGAAATATTCCATCCAGTAAACTACATCTCCATTTCCCTTAAATTGGCAGTTTTGGATGCAACAAGGACAGCTCTCTGGGACACACAATAGTAAGAACCATTAAAAAAAAGTGAGTTTGTTTGTCATGGACTAATTTCTCATGTGAGTCAGAAAGACAACCAGAAAATGCTCCCTACAGCTTGAATATAAATGAATTTCAGCAGATAATGCCCCAACTCCTCTGTTACTAGGGCACTGCATATACACAGCCTATCCAAGAGTGGAAGTGTGAAAAAGAAAGAAATAGCAATTGAAAATGACAACTCTTACGTTTCTGCTTTGAGACAGAATACTTGACTGCTCTATGTGTGACCAAGAAGTATACAGACATGAAAGTATGTCTAGCTGCTTTGGCTATGATTGTGTTACCCCACTGGCATACCCTATCTCAGGGACTATAAATTTGATATCAAATATGCCCGCCATGCCAGAGAGGTTGCCTAGGTATGTGGACAAAAAGGTCGAACAACCGAAAATAGGTCAGGCCAGGAAAAACCCTAGTCACGTTCCCCTAGGGGACCTCAGGCTAAACACATCCAAGCAGACAAAAGGTTTTCAGGCAACCTGAGTGGATTATTGGGTTTCCCCCAGGTTGTGTAACTCCAACTTTAGAAAAATCCTACACGGCAAGGTCCATCTGCATAAACGAATCATGCAAACTACCCAGCATAAACGAATCATGCAAACTACCAAGTTGTCATTGTGTGGCATTTCTTCCTTTGTTTTGACCATTGTTCTTCCTGGGAGAGGGCCTGCCCTCGAGGTATGTTCTGCCCTATAAGTAGTCCTAGTTTTTGAGGGTCTCTTTGGAAAACTCCCTGCCACACTAACAGACTGGCACTCTGTTAGTTGAGTGATCCCCTCAGCCATCTCTTTGCTGAGCTACACTCACTTTCCTATATCCCCTATCAATTTTCACCTCTTTTTCTTCTCAATGGGACTTGTGTGCATGAGTGAATGAGTGCGTTGGTGTGTGAGAATATATTCATTTAATGAAATTCATTTATCGGTACATACGTCTGGCTTTTTGCCTGGCTTGACCCCGTAAAGTTGGGTAAAAGATCCTGCTGGGTTACCCTGCCCCTTGTTTAGCTATTGCCAGTGCTCTGCTACTTTCCCCAACCTTTATAACTTTGAGTGAATCAAGGTGTCCCCCATGAGACCTCCAGAAGTCAAGATAACAGTTGGATGGCTTCAAGCTTTGCCAGCCGCATTCAGTAGATCATTCGTACTACAGCTGCAAGGGCTACTGGCAGATCCTACTTTTCCCAGTGCAGTGTAGGAGTTCTGCAGGCAGAGAACTGCTATGCCTCCTCACTCACCATCTCTAGGACTCATGATTTTGCTGAAATGGCCTCCCTGAATGGCCACTGCATGGCTGACGAGAAGAAAGGGGGATTGGAGGAGACACAGATTGATAACATCTTCTGTGAAGATCTGCTGAGGTCATCATGCTGTGTCTGGCTATGGGACATAGCCAGATGCTTTCCAATCTCTCACCATTTCTACCAGCCATAGAGAGGGGGACTATCACAGCAATACTATGAGTCCTACAAGTCTGGAAAGAACAGAATACCAGCCTCCAAAACAACCAACTAACCAAACACATATGCAGACTCACTAACAGGATGCCAGCCAGAACATCTTGCTTTTCATCAACAGATTTTGTAGTAACATTCTGCACTACATAAATGTCAATTCTGGTTCAGTCCACATTGCCATCACTTTTTCAATCATTATCTTGCTGAGGCTCTCTCTTCTAATTCCTAAGATATCATACAAAACTCACTGTCAGGGTAAGGGTAATGGTTTCTCCTGTCTAAGTACTTTGAAGGCACCAGATACCATCTGATTTTGGAAGCTGTTAAACATAGTCAACCCTGGTTAGTACTTAGACTGGAGACCACCAACAAATACCAGAAGAAGAAACCAGCAAAAACACCCCCAAGTATTCTTGCCTATGAAAACCCTGTGAAATTCATGGGGTAACCTTATGTCAACAGGTGACTTTAACGCACATGCATACACAGAGTAGCTTCTCAACTTCATGGTTATATGTGAAGATTCTGCCTACAATTAATAGAAAATATTCTTTGTGTTTTCTTCTCCTCCTAGTTTCCTATGCCTCCTCACAGGTTCTTATTTTTTTTATTCATTCTAATTTTATTTTCCCTCTTTCTCAGTACCCTCCTCCCCAATTTTTGCTATTAGAAAAAGATTAAGAACTTCTTGCTGGATTGGGGGTCTTGTACTATCACTGGGGGTCTAAATGGAAGATACCCCCATCTATCTCCATACATTTTTTTGTGGTTGCATGCCATATAGTCATGCTGTAGGCTTGCATCCTGGAAGCAGTGACAATCAGAGCTTTTCTGGCTGTATCAGATGTAGGGCTGGCCCTCAGAATCACTCTTCTACATGTGCCACTTAGACAAGGGATTCTAATGCACCTCGTGCAATATCTCCTGCTTTGAAGGCATGCCTACAGCATCCCCACATGGTGCATGGCCCCACTTAGTTTCATGTGGTGCTGCTGGGTGAATCAGGAAGAAATATCTCTTTGGCAGCAGCTCTCTGGCATCTTGGGCAGTAAGTGGAGGAAAAAATAAGCCCTGATCCAATCCACTTTGTAAGCCAAAAGTTAAAGGAGCTGTCCATTGCTAAATCTATTTGGGGGTGGGGTTCAGTCACTTGGACAGCTCCTTTAAAGTTTAGACTAAAACCCAGGGAGAATTCACTACCCTAGGGCATAGAAACCATTAGCCACTATTGCCCATTCATTTCCTTCCATATCATCTCATGCTGAGTCAGTAGAACCATCCTGACTAGAGCTTAGAGAAAGGTTTTCTTTGTGTTTGTTTGTTGTTTGTTTTGGACTTCAGCTCCAAGAACTACCCAACCAGCATGTCTCTGACTATGATGGCTGGGAGATTCTGGGAACTGTAGTCCAAAAAAGTAGCATTTCTAGGCTCTGGTCTTGACTTGAATTCATGGTAAGTACCACCTTATCCACTCCAGAACAAAGTGGCATTGGGGAGTAGAGCCAGGAACTGGAGGGCTGGACTCTCTCCCTCCCTCCCTCATCTGTGTTTGCGGGGGGGTGCATGCAAGCACACATTGATACATGCCTGAGTATGAATAAGATGGAATGGTTTGGTAGAAAAAATGGTCAGGAGAAAAATTGAAAGCCAGCAAGAAGAAATGAAATGCCTCCCTTCTGTGAAGGAAAGGGCCAGGGTATGTTACAGAGATAAAAGTTATATTATGACTTTAGGAATATTTCCTCTTTTTTGAAAGGTCTCTCTTGGGCCTAAGAGATTAAAACATGACAAATATGAGGCATTGGAGTGGTATTTGGGGCCAATTTGTTTTGAAGGAAGGAAGGAAGGAAGAGGAAGGAAGGAAGGAAGGAAGGAAGGAAGGAAGGAAGGAAGGAAGGAAGGAAGGAAGGAGGAGAAATGATGTGACCCAAGGTCCCCTGAGATGACAGTTGGCCATCCTGATTTATAACAGCAACAATAACAACTTGGCATACTGAGGAAAGGGATAACAGATGTTACTTGTTAAAGGAGCGGGGGAAGTGAATGGAAAAGGAAGCAGACAGGGAGAATCAATTTTTAAAAGGTTCATTTCACAGTGATGGGGGACAATAAAGTACATGTTAAGTGTGAAAGGAGTGGACACTGGCTACCTCTAACCTCAGCAGAAATGATTCCCCACTCCCACCCCATATGAACCTTGGACCACTGGTAGAAAATATAAGTACAAATTCTTGAAGTGACTTGTAGAGGAGAGGGGAAATATGTCAGAAAGTACATTCTCCACTTAAAGCCTGTGGATCAGTAAACTCTGTCTAACATGCATGTTGGAGAGGATGTCTGTATTTTCCAATGAGTCTGTTTCATCCATTAGCTGGGATCCTGTATCAGGAGGTGTATCTCCGTCCTGTAACTACAATATGTCTCCCAATGCAACCTTGCATTCTCTGTTGTAGCACCTTTACCACCAAACAACCATTTCTGTGCTGGTGGAAAGTAGAGACACATCAAGTTATTTTCTTTTAACTGGACACACTGCAAGAGGCATCCTCAGGGACTGCCAGTGTTTTTGGAATGTCCTGGATGATACCATTATGGTTGTAGGAAAAATAGCTGGACATGTCTTTGCTGCTCCCCCAATCTCTGCCAACATGGAAATGGCTTCTTGGGGGAAGGACTGCAGCAAAGAAAAGGTGGGTTTGAGGAGATTTTAGCCATTGCATTGTTAGAACAGAATTCCTGCCTCTGCAATGGCTTAAAATGTGTTAGAATGGTGGAAGTTAGACATCACTAAAGTGATGTCAGCCATTGTCTCATATTAACCCACAGCAGAGTATACTATACTATACAATTATAGTGCTATGATTCCACTTTAATTCCCATTTCCACATCCTATAGAATCTTGTGTTTTGTGGTTTGGTGGGGCACTAGAGGAGTTCTCTGGCTGAAAATTTTAAATACCCCTTTCTAAATGTAGATCCCAAGATTCAATAGGACAGAACTATGGAAGTTAAAGTGGAATCATATCACTATAACTATGTAGTGTGAATGGACCTCTAAAAAGGAAGACTTTCTATTCATGTTCCTATAGGTGACCTATGGGAAAGGATAAAATAGTACAATAAGTCTACCATTCAAACACAAACACTAAATCTTGCTGATTTTGCTTGGGAGCAAGAGATTTACTTAGGAACATCTTACAACCATCTCCAAACTGCAGCTTTGTTTCACGTATATAAACATTTACAGAAATTGACCAAGAGGTGGTTGCTTTTTGAAAAACAAAACAAAGATCAAGACCAGCTAGGGCCTATTTGTCTGCTTGGTTGGCTGGTAACCTCATTGAAATACCAAAGTTTGTGATCAGATATAACAGTGGCACCATATGAGGTTGCTACATCATTTCATAAAAATAGCATCATTTTGCCCTTGTTACCCAGAAAGTCATGCATTACAGGCAACATCATTACTGCTAACATGTTACTTCCAAGCTCCAATGTCCTTCTACCAAACTGACTTAATTAGAGTTGTTCATAATCCAACTCAAAGCACATATAAAGGTTTCATTCTATTGCTTGACTGGATAATTTGACAATAAACCTTTTACAACTTCTTAGAATTGGCACATTCCATTAAAGCCTAATATTCATAGTTGTTATATCTCTGAGCCATCTAAAAAAGCATCCAGCATTACAGAATGGATTTTTATTTCTGGGGTTTTTTTCCCCCAAGCCTGCAATTGCTGAGAGTGAGGCGGATGGCAGCTGATTTTATAGTATGTACTCTAATTGCCTCCTTTAAGGTCTCTGCCTTTCGGCTTCTATTGATTTCTGCTGCTGTTGCAAATTATTCAGGATATTTTCAATCTTTCTGCTATTTATCCTTTCTTGTGCACTTTTCATTGCACCCTGGTCCTTCACAAGTGTCTTAATTGACAGATCTAGAGAATTTGGTCTTGAGCCAGTTGCCTTACTTCAGGTTTGAACTTTCCTGACACATCTCTGCAGCAAGGGCAAGGCTCAGCTAGTGAGCTGTGATTTATACTTCCCATCATAGCCTCACTGAAGGTTTTGTGTACTGCAGTGAGATTTGCTCAAAGGGGAAAACAGAAGATTCCTCAGCACAGCTTTTGTTTCAGTTCTTTTATTTCTTTTTTTCTGGAAAATTCATTATTTTTAATTGCATCTGTCAGAGGTTGCTAAAAACACAACAAGCAGAAGTTACAGTGGGCAAGTATAGGCACTTCAGTGGTAATTAATTGGAAGGCAGCAAAAATTGTTCAGCAGGACACACACAAATCTTTTCCTTCCATTACCATTGGCTGAAAATATCAGCCATTCACATTTCATTATTTTTACCAGGATAGAGACCTGTGCAGACCTTCAGAAGCTGTTAAACTTCAAATGCCAACAGGCCGAGATTTGTATGTTGAAGAATGCTGGGAGCTGCAGTCCAATGTCTGCTCAGAAAACAACAATCTTGCACCAAAAAAAAAAAAAAGAAAAAGAAAAAAAAGTGGAAACAAAAAACATGATCCTCGAGTGTATTTCTGTGCAGAATAATTTCCTGAAATACTTTGAGCTGTCTGAATACCAGGTGAGAACTGTGTAGAAATATTCTCTGCAGTGAGGAGAAAAGTGTTGAAGTGATTCATCTTCCCTCACAAGCTTGAAATAAATGAATGTTCACCCCCCTCCTGAAGGTTGAAAGTTCAGTGGCTGTTCTTCCACTGGCCACAGAATAGTTTTTCCACTGGCTGCAGGACTGCAGTCAGGTGCTGCTCAGGTCCTCTCAACCTTCCTCCAGCCACTAAATGATCAAGGAAGCATGCAGCAGCACTGAGAAGAAAAAAGAAGACAGGATCTGTGTAAGAGAAGCCCCATGAAGTACACCTCCTGAGATTTATGCCCCAGAATATGGAAAATCTTTTATGATTTGCCGATAACAACAACAACAACAACAACACTGTACTTCTTGCATTTCATACTTTTCATTTTAGAAATCAAAAGTTTCCAAAGATCACTTCTTTGGTGAAAACATAAGAAAATATTAAGAGTGCAGATTTGAAATCCCACAGCTGGGAACAAAAACAAAAGTCAATGCTGGATCCTCAACTGTGTTACCTGAGAATAGAAATGGAGAAAATGCAATATAAGGGTAGCAGAAAGCCAGACTTAACATGTTCAGTTTCCCCACAAAAAAAAATGTTGTTTAAGAAGACTCTCAAGTTGTTAAGTGGTTGCGGGGGGGGGAGATAACCAAATATCTGTAAATACTGTTAGACTGCAGCAGTTAGGGTCCAATAATCTGTGAGCATTGAGCCAAATATGAAAACCCAATGCTCAAGATGGGTGAAAACACTTTGAATTTACAATACTTTGATTAAATGCTGCACTGGAAGTATTGGAATGGTAGTGGTTATTGAAAGCTATGTAAATGCTCCATATCAGTAGGAAACACCTCAACAGATTAAATGTGAGACATATCATGCTTTATATGTTACAAATATTAAGATAATTTCCATATCACTGAAAGGTACAATATGTACCATGTGTCTTATAAATCTGAGACCTTTTCCTTATAAGAAGAAATATGCCTATATCATATTATAGGAGAATATAATTTTTATCATTCTTGCCATTCTTTTAATAATTCTTTTAACATATAATTAATTCTTTTATAATTATGTACAACAATTATGTAGTTACTCTTCTTGTGGAGATTCATCATAAGTTGTTTTACAGAATAAATATATTAAGAGAATTATAAAGATGCATGTCTATTTTCATGTAATATAAATTTCAGGATATTCTTAAGGGGACTGTTGATGTTGATCTACTTACTAGAGAACACTTGGGAGCTCAAGTGATCAAAGCAATGAATTCTAAGGAACTACAGTCAGATACAGATTGACATTCATAAGGCAAAAATCCTCCAATCCCTCTACAAAGAAATGGGACAGGGAAACCAAACCTGTTTCAGTAGGATCATAGCCCATGAATCTCAATCTGCCCCCTTGAAGCCACACTTCTGCTCTTATCCGGTACTATTCTTGTTACTGTGTTGTACATAATAATTGAGAACCTGTAAGGTAAATGAGTTAGAATAGTAGACCAGGATTTGGGCTATCTGGGTTCTAGTCTTCATTGATTCATAGAATGCACAGATTATCTTTGAACCATCTCTCAGCCTGACATACCTCCCAGGGTTGTTATGTGGATACAGTGGGGAAAAGGAGAACCATGTACACTGTCCTGACCTCACTGGAGGAAAGAGAGGATTTGAAAATCTCTAATAAATAAAGCAAAATAGTGTCTAAAGAAGGGGAGATGGGCTCCTGTGCTCATGGAAGGTCTCAAAAGGCAAAGCACCCTACATATGTAGGATTCTAAATCATGCAAGATGACTTGATGAGTTCACGAGGCTCCCCCTCAGAAAGTATGCTTTATTTTGCAGCAAAGGCAGCACATTGCAAAACTTTAGGGGCAGGGCTTGATGTGCCCACCTGCTCATTTCACCTCAATTATTATGGTTGATTGCCTTCAAATCAGTTTCAACTGATGGGAACCATATGAATGAGAAAGCTCTGCAGCTGCTCTGCTCAGATCTTGCAAACTCAAGAATGTGGCTTCCTTGATTCAGCCAACCCATCTGTAATGCAGGCCTCCACTTTTCTTAGTGCCCTCAACTTTACCCAGCCTTATCATTTTTCCTAATGGGTCATGTTGCCTCATGATATTTCCAAAATACAATAGCCTGAGTTTGATCATCCAAGCTTCCAGTGAGAACTGAGGAGAGATTCACTTTTGGATCTATTTATTTGTCGTTTTGGCAGTCCATGGTACTTGTAAAACTCTCCGCCATCATTACATTTCAAATGAGTTCATTGTTTTCCCACTGGCTTTCTTCACCATCTAGCTTTCACACAGAACCTGGAACACAGAACCTGGAAACACTATTACACAGATGATTCTGACTTTGGTATTTAAAGAAATATCATTACACTTGAGGATCTTATCCAGTTATTTCATGGCTGCCCTTCCAAATCTTACTCTTATTTTATTTTACTACAATCTCCATTTTGGTCAGTAGCTGAGCCAAGTTATAGGAAATCTTTTTATCTCAATGTCTTCATTATCATCTGTGGTCATAACTTTTTTTTTCTTAGTATGCAGCTACAGCCCAGCTTTTGCACTTTCTTTTCAACTTTCATTAATAGTTATTCCCAAGTCTTTCCTATGTTCTGATAATAATATTGTATCATCTACATATTTTAAATGTTTGATGTTCTTTCCCCCAGTTTTCATTACTTTTCTAAGTATCATCTTGCTTTTCAAATATATGTTCTGTATATAAACTAAACAGATAGAGTGATAGAATGCAGCTTGCCTGTACATATGCGTAAATGCACCAACTTCCCTATAAACATGCATGAATGCATCTATAGCACTTTTTAAAAAACTGAAGAATGAATATGAAGAACAGAGGTTTCGGCTTCTGTGTGGTGAGCACCAAGAAGTCCTGTTTTCATTTCAAAGATGGCATGATATACACAGGATATTGAAACTTTATTTCTCTCTGTATCAAAAAAAAATCCATTAGTGTAGTGATAGGCTCTATCTCTTTGCCATAGAAGAGCAGTTAATGCTGCAATTATTTCAAGATGATAAAATCTCCCTTCTTTCATTATTCTTTGTGAATTGCCCATTAAAAATCTCAGATGCTTCAGAAATTAAAATATATTAATAGGAACATAATTAAGTTCTTATTGCTTTTGTCATTTAAAGCAAGTTAGCTAAATGGTGAGAAAGCCTCCGAAAAATAGCTTTCAATGAGCAATTTAAATTTAATTAATATACAGTAACAAGCTCATTAAACCTAAGTTGAATGCTTGTTTCAGACAAATTGTAAGCTTTTTAGTTGGCTTAAAGCTTCCATTTACCTCAACTGGGAGAGCAAGAAACGCACTTTTGAAAACCAACAAAGAAAGCTTTCTGGCTTCTGTTTACATGAACATATGATCCCTTCTTCCAAAAAGCAAGAAAAAGAATGAAACCTTATCCTCAAACAGCCTTGTGTGCCATACTCTTTGTAGGGAGACTCATTTGAGCTACATTTTTTAAATGAGCCAATCTAATTCACAATTCATGGGCCAATATGTGGATTAGAAAATGCTAATTCTTCTATTTTGCACTTCTCCGAGTCTGGTGATACAGAAAGAAGTATAAAATGTACTAAACAACATGTATTGTAGGATAAAATACATACAAAAATGCATACAAAATGCTTTAGAGTGTACTTTCTCTTGGGAGATTTCACAATGTTTTTGTTTTGTTTTCAATTGTAGGCTGATTTTGAAATGTGGTGAATATGTGAATGATATATAACAAACCAGCTGCGGTCAGAAATAGACTGATCTATCCAACCCTAACTCAAAACATTTTTAAGACTGATAGATTTCAGTTTAATCCCACATTCAAACCACATAGTCTGCATCTTTCATGAAGGCAGATTATCTAATGTTTATGACAGTAAGAGGGAGATGTTGTGTGTTTGATTGCCAAGGGCCACCACAGCTTCTCTTGATCTTGCCTAGGTAGTTTTTGTTGTTGCTGTTGCTGTTGTTAATGTTGTTGCTGCTGCATGCCTTCAAACCATTTCTGATTTATTATGACCCTAAGGGGAGCCTGTCACAGGATTTTCTGGGGGCTGAGAGCATCTCAGTGGGTTTTGATGGCTGAGTGGGGAATCAAACTTTGGTCTCCTGAGTTCAACACTCAAACCCCCATACCACACTGGCCCTCTTCCACTCCATTCACCCCCATTATTGTTGCTCCTCTGTTTGCTCTATCCTGTATCATACCCCTCTTGAGTTCTGTTTAAACTAAAAGGATTTATAAAATGGATTCTAGACTTGCAAGGTGCAAAGTGTTGGCTGTCACCTTTAAAGCCTTGCATGGGTTGAGTCCAGGTTACTTAGAATATTCTCTTCTCCTATATATCCATCCATACATTCAGGTCTTCTGGGGGACATTTACATTAGTCAGCCAAATGAAGCTGTCAGCCTAGTTTTCTTCACACACATGCATGGTTGTGGAATGACCTGTCAAAGGAGATTTTTCAACTCTATATATTTTCTGAGTTTAAAATAGCAGTAAAGACCAGTCTCTTCTTGTGTGCCATCTAGGATAATTTTTAAATGAACAGTTTTAAGGTTTGTATTGATTGTTTTTAATATGTATTGTTTCTACATGATCATGTAACTGGTATTATGTGTCTAATCTGTGGTTGCTGCTCACGTCAGTCTATAGGGAGAGGAGGGCTAAGAAGTTGTTGTTGTTGCTGGCAGTAATGATGAAGATCCCAGATTAGCTACTTGATTACATAACAGTCTTAGTTACATAGCTAAGTAGTGTCTCTTGGCCCAATACAAATTGCAACAGTTAGAAGCAATATTCTCAGAGCAATTCTTCCTCATACTAAAGATCACTCATGGTAGGTGGGTGGAAGGATCAGTCTGCTGTATCCCAATCAACAGGAAAGCAGACACCCATCACTCACTGCAGCTGCTGTCAGGACTCTGGGACTTTTAAAAGCCCTATGTATTCCCTATGCATTCCCTATACTATTGAATACATGAAGGCAAATTAGTTACAGATGCATAACTCCAGGTGACTTTGAATGTGAGCCCTTATTATTAGAACTGGAGTATATTTCAGGTTTGGCATCTTTATATTCCTTAGGTTCACTGGCATGTACTACCCAACCCAACCTTGCCACTATGTTAACAATCAAGATATGAGCACTGCAAAGCACCAGTTTTAATGTGACTATATTTATGAGTCCATGTACTTCTGTATATCACAGCAAAATTTTTCAAGAAAACTGTGTCAATGATCAAAACATCTTTCCTTCATGGGATGGCTGCCACTGATAGAGGACTTCATCAGAGAAGGAAGTATTTATAACATTCTGCTTCCAAAATTCTCCTTATTGAATTTCTTCATAGATTTTTCAATCCTGAATTACATGCAAGGTCCTGAAGCTAGTGCTTAAGTGACAACACTGCCCCCTCTTCCACAGTGTCAGAGGCATGAATAGGAAAGCAGATAATGCAGCTTTTCAGAACCTACCAATGATCTTCTCTGAGGAATCCCCTTGGCATCAGGCAGTGAGGGAGCTCTCCAAAGCCCCCACCCACCAAATGTTTTATTCTGAGGGGCTCCAAAAGTGAGACTTTGTGTAGACACCTGATCCAAAGAGCTTGCCCATCTGATGCTTTCCAGCATAAAGCAGAGAGTGTTGGTTGCCAGAGAATTACTTAGCCCCAAATGCTTCCCTCTTAAGGAATGCTTCCTCAGATTGAAACATTGTGGCCCTAGAGAGAAGCCTTGGCTGTGTTGGTATGAGGAAGGATTTGGGTGACAGTAGACCAGAGGAAGGTGTCAAGGATGAAGGTTGGTGGCATGTAGTCTCCAGACCATCACTGTAATACCAATGACACTAACATAGGAAGATGTGCATTTTTGGCTAGCAACTTAGTTTTTTCAGCCTGCCTGTTTATCCAGTCACATCACTCACACCTTGAATAGGCTCTGTAATGTTTTGCAATGCAGCTCTGTTAACTACATGTTTTGGGGAAAACTGATTTTACAGATATCTGCGAGGTCTTCCTTTCCTCAAGTATACTGCAGACTGGTGTCTTTCCAGGAAGGATTATGAATCTCTGTTGGAAAAATAAGTTTTTCAACAGATAAAAAAGCTGTATGCGATAGTAATATGTGCCTTAACATTAACTGTCAGCTGACAGTGACCCAATGAATTTTAACTTGATCAGTAGGAGAAACGTTCATTTTTTCTTTCTTCCTTTTTTTTTCCTTCCCTCCCAGGACTCAAACATGACTCCTGGTATTGCTGGGGTCATATATTCAAGAATATTTCCCTTGCTGTGAAACCAACCAAAATAATGCTGTGCATTGCAGAAGTGCTTAAAGATTTCCTAAAGCCAGCATTTAGATGAACATCAGTTGGATAAATACTAAAATGGTAATTCACTTGCCTTCTAGCTGCATGCTATGTTTCATGTTATTTTTGGTGTTGAAGCCATGCCAACATGAAGACTTCATTCACTCCTGCAGGTGGATTTCTCTGCCTGAGAGCAGCTGGACATATGTTGTTGCCATCTGCACAGGAGCACCAGAGGATATTTTGGGGATGGATGACAGCTTGAAGGAGAGAAATGGAGAATTTGTTTGCTTAGTTTTATTTACAGAACAATCCTGTAGATGTTTACTTGGAAGCAATTCTCACTTCATTCAATGGTGCTTACTCCCTAGTAAATGTGTACAGGATTACAGTTCTATTCTTTTGTATATTTAGCATTTTTGTTATCTTTAGTTTAAACGAGAAAGAGAAAAAGTTAGTCTTATGGATTCTGTACTTCCTTTTCTATAAACACTCCAAACTGATTCTTAAAGGTATTGTAGAAAACACTGTATTGGACTAAATTTTATGTGGTTTGAGTCCCCTGGAATTATAGAATTAGGATCTATCCATGATCCTCATTTTCTGGGTCTTTCAGCTGTAAGGTATGGCAAGCTTAAAGAAGACCAGAAGATGTGTTCACTTAAAAAGTCAAGAGATTAAGAGGGAAAATCTTGACTGAGGAAAAGGCACACACAGCCATGTATTTCAGTTACCTTCATGGACAACATCAAAGTCAGGTGACTAATTAGAAGGACTGGTGAGTGTGTTATCACTCTATGAGTCATCAAGATTTCCCTTTGTGGTCTGCACTGGACCTGTAAGAAGGGATACACAATTTTATTCTAAACTATACTATGTGTCCCTGACTAAATTTAAGAACCTGAAGTTTGAAAACCTGACAGGAGATTTGCAAGGTCAAAGGAATAAACCAGAAAGCCTGAAGAGTGACTATCACCCACTTGGGAAACCATGGTCAAGGAATTTGAAAAACTGCCCAGATAGTGCCAGGTGTGAACAAATTGTTGGAAAGAGAAAAAGTCACTTAAGAAGCTGGTATGAGAAGAATTCCTCTGATTGTTCAATCTAATGAGATACATATTCTCCAGGAAGCTTTTATTGGGGGCCACAAGGCACAAGTCAATACCTCCTTACAAAAATGGGGAATGAATTAGCTCAAAGTTTAGGAGGCTCGCAAGAGGGGGGATAACTTAGAGAGACCTTTCCTACCAATTTTTATGGGCTCATGTAAGAAAAATACCAAACAAAGAGTAAAATGTAAGTTAAAATGTGTTTTTATTTAAATAAATTCACTCACACATGCAACAGTTCAAGCACACACTCAATCATGACAGAACTAGCCAAAGAGAAAGAAGGAAAGCAGGATAGAGATTGTCAAGGGATTCAGGTGATAATTACCAGATCTGGAGAGGAACGGAGAGAAGCAATGGAGTCGCTTAGGTAGGACGTAATGACAGTTCTCATTCAGGAGCCAGACAGACAGAGTGACAGGTAGACCTTCAAAAGACTGCACTGGGCAGCCTGGAATCAGAGGTATTTGTACTCAAAGAAATAACCTGTGGCAGTAGTGGCTACGTGCAATTCCAAGTGCGGAACAAAGGGAGTTGTGATGCATACAATGGACTATCAACACACTAATGTTCACAGTGCTTCGGTGACAAAGGTGTGATGAGTGTTGTAATAGCTCTCTATTGTGGGTGCTCTGAGAAAAGAAGAAAGAGTTGAGGTGCACAGGGGACAGGTACAAGTCAATCAGTGTCCTGGTGGGCTTCTAGCTATTGTGTTCCCTGGGAAAACTCCAGCTTCTACTTAAACTTATAATCCACAAGGGACAGCATTTATTTGCCCAACAAACGACCTAGTCTTACCTGGAGGGTATCTTAGGTCAACCTGCCTTTCTTTCTCACATTCACAGTGAGAATTTCCCTCTGTCAGTTTGACCTCCCAGTCACTTTCAGGTTTGATTTTGATATCAGTGCCAATTAAAGTATGTTACCAATTAAACGTGATGCCAATTAGATATGGTGCCCATCCAAACAATAAAAGTATCAGACTCACATTCCCCTTATAACTGTGAGAATGAGAAAACCTTCTATTTCCTGCCAGAGAGAAGAGAAAAATCCACTTTCTCCAAGTGCTTGGAGTCATTACAGTGTTGAAAAAGTAGCCAGTTGTTGTGATTATAATGATGAAAAAACATACCATGTTACATGACCCATTACTTTTCCACCACTTTCTCTCTTTTTCTTTTTTTCTTTTCTTTTCTTGTCTTGTCTTGTCTTGTCTTTTTTTTTTTTTTTGAGGGAAAATGTCCTTAGGATTCATAAAAGAGTGAAATTCGGGGGGAAAATCAAAGCACTTCTTGAAATGTCTTTTCAAATAGTTAATTAGAAACTGTCACTTTCTGCATCAAGAACATAATTTTGCTCTTACTTCTTACATTGCTTTTATAAATGTAACTTTGTGCCCAATTTGTGCCCAAAATGACAACTAGTTAAAGGTAACACTGTTGCCTGTAATTTATTACTTTGACACTCTACTTCTTCACTCTGTACTCTAGCTTAAAACCTTTTTTTCCTAAACAAAATAACCTGCAATATGTCACTTCTCCTGGTATGAGAATTGCTACAGCCTCAGATTATATTACTTTATCATTTTTGCACCTACAACATACAGTAATCTTTTAAAATTATGATTCTGTTATTAATTTACGCCATTTTTTTTTGTATTACCTTCTTTCAGAGCTACCAAAATGGTGTTCAGCAAAACAAAGGATTAAAAACATAATAGAGGTGTTAGAAACAGGCTTTCAAACAACAACAAAACCCAAGAAATTATTAAATTTTCATGACATACTGCTGCTTCTAAGGCATTTTCAGCATTTTCCATATGTACAGCAGTGGTTCAATTCATGACTGCTCTAAGGAGTTAAAAACAAAAGGAAGGAAGGATCTCAAAGCACCTTGTAGATGTCTTAAAATATATTTGTTTTATTAAAAAATGAAATCTATTTCAACAGTGTTGATTTTAAATTGTTCTTTTTTTCCTTAGAAATCTATAGAGAAACATAGAGAAATTGGGGAAGACCTGCAAAGCAGACACAGACTGACCAAACAGCAAACTGGCTAGTAAGACGTTAGAGACTAACAAGTTTATTTGGCACAGGTTTTTATGGATTGTAGCCCATGAAGGATGGTGCCAAATAAAATGTGTTAGTCTTTAATGTGCTACTAGACTCTTTGTTCTTTTGCTTCAACAGACTAGCATGGCTATCGGCACCTTCAGAAAATTGGATTAAATCTATTCTGTCCACCCCTGGTTCTGACTCATTAGCTCTGAAGTCAAAATTATTATTTTCTCGCCTGAAGCCCTTTGCCTTGTTTCTATTGAAACTCATTTTCCATTTCATTACTCACTCTCCCAGTTTGGAGAGTTCATCTGGGAATCTTTCACAGTCTGCTTGTAGTTTATCCCAAGTAAACTGGTGTCATCAGATAACTTGGCTAAGCCTATCATCGGTGTAGCAGCATCAGCATCATTATTTAAAATAATTTTACGCTACTTTTGATACACAACCATCGCAAGGTAGCTCAGAACATAAAAATGATACAACAATGAATGTTAAATAAAAAATAGTAACAGTAATAAAAGAGGTACCCAACAGAAAGACTGAAACCTCCCACATCACATACTGTAGGGAAAAAAAGTCTCAAGGTAATGACACTGAAAACCTTTTGGAAAGACTGCAACAATTGAGCTTGAGTTTCAGATTTCAGTTGATCTTGCCTTGCAGAGACTTGTCACTAGTGCAAAAAAGGCCCTGATCCTCATACCCACCAACCTAACTGCTCCAGAAGCAGGCAAATGAGAAGGCCTTCTGCTCCCGTCTTTAAGTCTCAGCTGTTTGGTAGGGATGAAGATGGTTCTTCAAGCTTCAAATCATTTAAAGGTTCTAAAGGGCTAAGCCAGAACCTTAAATTGGGTTTGAACATTTACTGGCAAGCGGTGCATGTGATAAACAATGAAAAAAATACTTTTTTTAACCACAGAGCAATAGAAAATCATATAGGGAGATATATCTGTCAGATAACCTGGGCCGAATTTCTGTTTCCAGGCAAACTACAAGTGCTGCTCATGACCTATAAAACTCTTTGCAGCTTAGGTCCAGGTGATCTGACAGATTCTGCACAGGGCCTGAGATCCTTAAGAGAGGGTATTCATTCCCGACACTTTCATAGGCATGAATAGTAAGGACTCACAATGAAGCCTCCTCAAAGACTGCCCCTATGCTTTGAAACTTCCTCCCTGAGGATGTCAGGATGGCCCACACAGTCCATCAGCAGATTTAAAAAAAAAATCCAGCAAACATTTGAGAATTGCAGGCTTTTAAAGAAAGGGCTTTTGAGAGTATGAGATTTTTTTATTGTTTTAACTACACTGTTTTTCTCTAAACTGCTTTTGAAATATTTTAACTGTATGCTTTAAATTGTTTTTAGCATTGTTAATTATCTATTGGGGGGGTTACATATTTTAATGATAATGTATTTGTTTTAACATGTAAGCCATCTTGAGTCCTGGAGAAGATGGTGATGATACTATCATCCTCATAATCTTTATTTATATCCCGCTTTTTGCCCAATATTGGGCCTCAAAGCAGCCTACATATTAAAACAATGCAATTTAAAAACATTTAAATAGTATATATTAAAACAGAATAAAACTATAAAGGACTTAGAATAGCTAAAAAGAGATTAAAAGAAGCTGTTTGGATTGCAACAGTACAGCACCCTCTAGCCCATTGTTTAAAAACTTTCTGTACTAAAATTTCTGCCTAAATAAAAAGGTCTTTGCCTGCTACCAGAAGGACAACAAGGAGGGAGTCATTCTGGCCTCCATGGGAAGGAAGATCCAGAGTCCAGGGGCAGATACTGAGAAGGCTTTCTGTCATGATCCCACCAATCATGCTCTTAAGAGTGGTGGGACTGAGAAAAGAGCCTCTTCTGATTATCTTAGAGCTTGGGGAACTTCATACAGGGAGATACAGATTGTCAAGTAGCCTGAACCTGAGCCACATGGGGCTTTTTAGGTCATTACCTGGACTTGTGCCCAAAAACAAACTGGCAGCCAGTGGAGTTGTTTCAACAGGTGTATGGTTTCTGAACCAGTTAAAGTTTCTGAACACTCTTCAAAGGCAGCCCCAAGTACAGTTTGTTACAGTAGTCTAAATGGGATGTAACTTAGCCATGTACGAGCATGGCCAGATCTGACATCTTAAGGAATGGGTACAGTTAATGGACAAGCTTTAAATGTGCTAAAGCACTCCTGGCCACTGCAGCAACCTGGACCTCCAGCTTCAAAGTTGAATCCAGGAGTACACTCAAACTGCAAAACTTGTGTCTTCAGGAAGAGTGTAACCATATCTAACACAGCCTGAATCCCTATTCTCTGATCTGCCTTTCTATTGACCAGGAGCAATAGCAATAGCATGTGTATTTCTATACCACTTATCAGCTAAGTGCTCTCTAAGCAGTTTACAATGTGTTAGTTAATTGCCCCCAACAAGCTGGGTACTCATTTTACTGACCTGCAGAAGGATGGAAGGCTGAGTTAACCTGGAGCCCAGCAGGATCAAACTCACAATCTTGTGACTACAGTACTGGCATTTAACCACTGTGCCACCAGAAGCACCTCTGTCTTGTCTGGATTAAGTTTGTTTGTTTGTCCTCATCCAGACCATTACTGATGACAGAATCTGGTTTAGGGCTAGAACAGCCTGCTTGAATTGGGATAGAAAGGAATAATAGAGTTGAGTGTCATCTGCATATTGATGGCACTACACCACAAAACTCTAGGCAACCATTTCCAGTACTTTCATATATATGTTAAATAACATGGGGGACCCCAGAGGCCAATGGCCAGGGAGTCAGACAGGTGGCACCCAGCACCACCTCCTGGGCTTGCCCCCCCCCCAGGTAGGAGTGGATCCAGACCCAGCAAGGCAGCCCAGAAGGATACCCTGATCGATGGTATCAAACACTACTGAGAAGTCCAGCAGAACCAACAGGGATACAATTCCCCTCTCCAGTCTCAGGTCTGAAACCGGATTGAAATGAATCTAGATAATTTGTTTCATCCAGAAACCTCTGGAGTTGAGAGTCCACCAGATGTTCTAATACCTTGCCCAGAAATGGTATGTTGGACACTGGCTGACAGTTGTCCATTATAGAGGGATTCAGGGATGGCTTTTTTCAATAAGGGCCTCACAACTGCCTTCCTTAGGCAAGTTGAAATACTGCCTTATTGTAAGGAGGCAGTAACTATCCCCTTCATCCAATCAGCCAGTCCTCCTCAGGCCTGCTTGATAAGCCAGGAAGGGCAAGAGTCTAGCACACATGTGGCGGTTCTCACCTCTCCAAGGATCCTGTCCACATCCTCAAGGCTGCACAAAGTGAGAAGTATCCAATAACATTGGACAAGCAGGAACCAAAGTTATATCCACTGGAACTGTACCAACTACAGCATCCAAGTCAGAGCAAATCTGAGGAATTATATCTGTGCCATGCAAATTCCCCATAGAAGGCTGAGTGGTCTGCATTTTTGACTTGAGGACCAGTGTGTAATAGACCTCTGACCATTCGTAACAGCTCTGCTGGATGGCTCCTTTCAGATGTTACAGTGGTAGCAAAAAATAATTTCTTTGCTGCCTGCACTGCCATGGAGTACACCTCGACCTCAATCAGACTCACTTTGAGTCTCCCACCAATGCTCTTCTAGTCTCCATCTTGTTTAATGAACAAACAAACAAGGACTGGGATTCTATTGGTGTAACCACACTGATGCAGCTATACCAGCATAGACAGTGATAGAAGTAAGAAAAAGGCTGTGGGTGGAGGAGGTAAGAAGAAATGAGAGCATTGGAGAAAAGGTCAGCTTAGATTCTGCCTTCCTCTGCATCCACTCTGAACAAGGTGATGCCACTTGTGTAATTCAGCAACAATATTATGGTCAATGGAAAAATACTATTTTACAGGAAATTGATATCATTGGGTTTGACAATGACCCAGTACTTAGTAATGGTTTTTTGGGAGGGAGAGGGGGACCACAACACTGACAATCTATTGGGAAGCATAAGAATTTTTATCTTTAAAAAAAAATTTCTGCAATGATCCTATCAAAGCACAAATAACATGGTTGCACACAGACAATGGCAGAGCTTGGAGTGTGTGGAGGGGGGCAGAGGGGGGCTATGGTGTGAGGGGCGTGGCCACTATGCATGGGGGCATGGCTGCAGTATGTGGGGACATGGCCAAGGCATGTGGGGGCATGGCTTAGGGCCGGGATGTCCCAAAAACATTGCCGCCTGGGGCAAATCGCGCGCCCCCGCTCCCAGGTCCATATGCGACTGCACACAGAGGGTTGCCCTTTTATTACACTGCTGTGTTTGGTTGATGTTGGCTATACAGTTGTATCTATTTCCTAAAGTGTATCAGTTAAGGTTACTGGGATGAATATGGGTCAAGGTTTCTATTGCTTTAATATTCAGCAGATTCTCAATCAAGAAGTCTTGCTGTAAAGTTCCATCAGGTGGAATGATGATGTGTTTCCTCCCCTGCCCTCCCAGCACACTATTTGGGTGAGGCAGCTTCTCCCCTCCCCTAGCTATTTTCTGTCTAATGGAAAGTGGCAGGAGGTAGCAAAAGCAAAGTGTCCAACTTCTTCACATAGCTAGATATGCAACAGTTACAACAGTTTTTGGGATCCCCTGAGAATTCCTAGGATATCATGGCGGATGGATGTTGCTAGGCATTTGGCTACAGACAATGAATTTGCAAGACCTGAGCAAAGAGATTGATGAATAAAGCTTCTTGGAAGTCTCTCAGGCCATTTCCGCACTAAACAGTTATAGTGCTGTTACTCTACTTTCAATATTTTATGGAATCCTAGGGTTTGCAGTTTAGGGAGGGGCCTTTGAGGCCCCTCCCTAAACTGCAAACCCCAGGATTCCATAAGATATTGAAAGTAGAATAGCAGCACTATAACAGTCTAGTGCAGAAATGGCCCCAGTCAAAAGGTCACTGTAAGTCTAACCTGACTTGATAGCAAACAATGACAACAAAAAGCAAGATGAGCCCTGTACCATACCCAGCCTGGCAGCTCTAGTATCTGTCTGTGTGTTGTGTATATAGCAGAAATAGGATTGTTGTTACCATGGCGTACACTCCCATCCCAATTATGATTGGTACCAGATGTTAATTGGCATAAAATACAAATTATACACTATTGCAGCTAAAAAGCCATGCTGGCAAAGAGGGCTGGCTGAACATGTGTGAAAGTAGGTCAAATGGGACTTCAGGGCATGGCCAGGTCATAGTCAAAGGGTCAGTTGAGAAGCTCCTGCATTAACGAGCTTGCAGTAATCACCTCTGCAACTCAACCTTCAAAAACAATAGTACCTGAAACTGTCTCAACAGGGCAATTGATTGTTTTCAACCTCTTCCCTCTTCCCACCAAATTTCTCCTTGATTTCCTCACCCTCAGCCATTAAGGAGCTATCATGATTCTCATCAATGCTTTGTCATCTAATGCGAAGCCATTAGCCTGCTCTGGACCCTATTGTTTGCTCTGCCAGAGACCCATTAACACCTTCCCCCTCAGGGCAGAAAAAACGGTATCTAAACCCTGGCTCTGAGCCAGACAACATGTAGTCATTAGTACTCTGGACATAGGCCATCACTCTGCTGCTCTATTCCTGTTCTGGTACTGCCCTTAGACTCTGGTACTACCCTTAGTCCAAGCCACATTGCTTTGCCTCTTCTGTGCAGGATAGGTGCATATCACCTACTTCATCCTAACTTCTTGCTATCCAGTTTTTCCTTCCTTTCCCTCAGTTAGCCTTGTGTGGTTGTGAGACTGCTTGAATCTTGCATGTGTTTGTGATATTCCCCCAATAAAACATACTTTCAATCTCCAATTGGCATCCCTGCATTAATATCAGTATACATAGGTGGAAGATCCTGTAAGGTTACCTCCCATCACAGGTCTTCCTTTGATAATCCCCTACTATTCCTCAGAGGCAGTGGCACTGCAGGTGGACCTCTGAGTCACCCACTTTTGGGGTAACACTGTCCTTAAGCAACAAGTTTTAACAGTTCTGTGTGGGCTTTGGGGAGGCAGGGGTTGCTAGTTTGAACTGAAACCTCACAGTGATTTTTTTTTACATGTTTCTGTAGCGACTACTTGTTTAATCTAGAATAACAGCAGGTCTAATTAAGCATAGTTTCATTAGAACAATAATGTTCTAGTTTGGAAAACACTAAAAGCTTCCCTTTAACTTAGAAAGGTATGTGTGGGAATTGCTGACCAAACAATGTGATATTAGAATTCAGAAGACTATAGCAGCTGAACTTTAACACATCCACCCACAGGTTCCAGGATCGATGCAAAATAATTCATACTTTGCATAGATATTTCCTCTCAGAAATAATTATAGTTCATTTTATACCAGGGAGGAAACATAACTGCCTTCATCAGTGAGTTTTGTGAAGGATTACTTCAGTGTTTACATTTTAAATTCACATTGCTTATTACGCTGAACCTAGGGCCCTCTGTTACCCTGTTCTCTGGGGGTCCCAGGAGGGGCACCCAAATAACCGAACCACAATAACATGACTTTGGGGGAAATTAGCTGGAGCACTCACTAAAGCTAGTGAGAGGCAGGGTAACTTAGCAGGGATCTTGCAACCCAGCATCTACAGGGTCAGGTCAGTCAAGCAGTCAGTTTTAAATGTAAAAACGACATTTTATTAAACACAGACAACATTAAAGACAACACAGTCACGCAGCTAACGGAAGAATGAGAAATAGGGATTTTCGGGGGAAATGGGTGATACGACACCTGTCTCGTAGTCCTGAAGAGATATGAAGAGAGAGTTCGTTGGGGTGCAGGGAGGAAAGCTCAGCGCAGTTCGCTGAGGGGAGCTCGCCGGACAAAAGGGCAGCAAGGCGGTCTGGAACTCGGGAGCGATCTGAGGTGGTCTCGGAATCGGGGTTTTTTTATAGGGTGAATTGTGACTGCAGGCCATGCCTTACTCGATGAGAACAATGCGAGTTTGGAGCGGGACAAAGCTTTGGAAAAGGTCAAGTTTAACTTGATTGGCTCAGCGCTGATTTAACAATAGTGTAGCCAGTATGCAAATACAAGGTGTTTAGTTTGGCTGTTAAAAAGACTATCAGCTCAGAGCTGGGCATCTTTGTTAGTGTTGTGCTTAAGCAAAAAGGTGTTTGCAGGAGAGGTCCCTGAAGCAATGGATTGGCTCTATTCTGCCTGCCTAGGTGGAGAATGGAATGTCCAACAATTACCGGCCGCGCCTGTTCACGTGCTTGTCCGGAGGCCTCACAAACACGTGGAGCAGGGTGACAGAGGAGGGCCGAATGGTTTTGATATTAAAACGATATTGAGTGCTATCACCGAGTAGGCCTGGGCCGAAGTAACACCAGGGTTGGAGTAAGTGTGACCAGACTTTTCTCTAAGCCACACAAATGAAGTTAGCATCTGAATGTGTTTTAGCAGAGTTACAGAGAAGTTCATGGCATACAAGGAGAGAGAGATATTTTGGAAGCCTGAGCCAACAACTAATGTTGTTTGTGAATTATGTGGAATTAAATAGCTAAACTTCACAAACATTTTCAGTAGATATTGTACTATGTATAAAACCATGAACTGTGGGCCAGTCCATCTGATCAGATAAATCAATGCTAAAGTTGCAAATGGAAGATGGCTACATCAGAGATGTAGCTATGAGGCTTTATGGTGTTAACTGCCATCAAGTTGACTTTGACTTATGACAACCCTATAGATGAGAGACCTCCAGCTATCCTATCATCAACTGCACTCCTCAAGTCTTGCCAGTTCTGAGACACGTCTTCCTTGATTGAGTCTAAATGACCCCCCAAGTAAAAATTCTATCCCCTAATGAAATTTTTCTCCAGTCTCCAAATTTCTAATGTTGCAGTAACTTATATTCTGAAGGGTGTTGGGCTTGCTCACTTTTGACTCGGGCCCTATCTACCTTGGCTTTCCACCTAGTTCTCAGCCAGCATGTAACCTTCACACATAAACCTTAATAAAGTGCATGTCTCACTCTTCCCCCCAAAAAGGTCATCCACCCTGATTCAAAACACATACACATATACACACAGAGGGAGACATCATTTTTAGGTTTTTTTTCCAGTGTGTGAGTAATGAGTTAATGAGGAGACACTTCATAACAGATTACGTAATTAACTACCCTTTAAAAACTAACCTTATGGATTTGGGGGGCGGGGCAGAGGCTGCTGTTTACAAGGCCTTGCACATCAGCTTCTATTAGGGTTGCTAGGTTGGATATGAGACAGAGCTTTTGTAACTTTTATCTTGAACAGATCATGGAGCAAGATAAGGTACTGTAAAGCTCCATCAAACAGGACAATTGCATCTGTCCTACTTTACCATTTGGACCCAACTTTCTCCTACAACCATACTCTCCCAATAGCCTCACTACTGCCTTCCACTTTTCCTGGTATTGTTGTCTCTTCCAATAAGTCATGTCATGTCATTGTGCACCCATTAACTTTACTACCTAAGTTCAGTGAGTTTATGAACATTTCCATCATGTCAGGTTGACACTTTATATCTGAACTACAGATGCTGTGGCTGCATTCCAACAACTTTATACAAAACAGCAGATTTCCAGAGGATTGCTTTCCAAAAGATGGGATCATGATTTAACAGTTGTTTGCAATATAATGAAATTCTGTTTTCAGGCTAACAATAATATTTGGAAAAATTAAAGTAGAACAAGAGGACTGAAACCAATGATGGATCTGGGTCTCAAACATTGTACAGCAGCTTGATCCCATATATATTCACTTAAAAAAATAGTTCTACAAGGGAAATTATTTGCAAGTAACAAATGCAGAAAATTTAATCTTAATGACATTTCTAAAACAGCAGTAGAAATTGTGTGGCTCTCCAGATGTTGAACTACAACAGAAGCTCTGTGAATGCCTTTTTTTCAGGTTCAGGAATTGAGTAAGTAATCACTTAATGAGATTATGCTCTTCCTGTAAGGACAAGCGGGTACTCTTAGATCTATCTCTATGTAAATGGACCCTGTGGTTCTGAGTACTTGAAACCAGTTTTGACTGGTCCACCAGCTGTAGCCTTTCCTAGACAAGGATAACCTAGCCACAGTATTGTGTTTTGCTTTGTTTTTGTGCAGTTGCAACTACCTGGTTAGACTACTGTAATGTATTCTATGTGGGACTACCCTTGAAGACAACCAAAAGCAAAATGCAGCAGCTAGGTTACTGGTTTAGCAGGACGTCATACAAATACCATATAACACTCATGTTAAGGAAAGCACTGGCTGCCAAAATGCATTGTCTAATGACTGAAGGAGAGGACATTCTGTTCTGCAGCACTCCAGTCATGAAACACCTTCCCCTGGGCTGTCCATTTGGCATACACACTGGCTTCTTTCTTATACCAAGCTAAAACATTGTTTTATCAGAGCCTTGGGGTCTAATGTTTTGCCCATATTTGTATAGGTTTTAAACTGTTTTAATCTGCTTTGTTGAATTGTTTAATATATACTTTAAACTGTTTAACTTGTTCTAAATTACTTTAAACTGATTTTATCTGTTTCATCTCCTGGAGATCTTGTGATATAGGGTGACATATAAATATTTTAACGCATAATAAATAAATAAATAAATAAAAACTGTTTTTCTCATCATTGTCTATGGTGACTAGGACTTTTAAAAGTTGCAGCTCAGCATCTATGGGGCTACATCATTTTTAACCCCATTGTATAGGTTAATGGCAGCCCACAGCTGTTTCTTGCTTGACGACCACTCAGAATATGTTAATTCAAAATGTTGTTCCAAAATGCAGTCAATCAGTGAGGGAGATATGATTGCTATTATCCATCCTGTAGAGCAAATACACATTTACTTTTTCCCCTAAGGCTGCAATTCCTTACCTAATACTTCTGAACAAACATGCATTGAGATGCACTAGTAAATTAATATCAGTATGTGACTACATTGTTTTTAGAGCATAAGAAGCTGCCTTATATTGCTTAAAGTGTGTTTGCATTTTGGTATGCTTCTAGGTGTTATGTGCCTTCAGGTCAACTCTGACTTATAGGCTTCTCTTGGCAAGATTTCTTTAGAGGAGATTTGCTATTGCCTTCCCTGATGCCTGAGAGCATGTGACTTGTCCAAAGACATCCAGTGTATTTCCATGACTGAGCAGGAATTTGACTCCTGTTCTCCCGATTCCTAGAGCAACACTCAGACCACTATACCACACTGGCTTCTTTTAATGTGCACTTTTCCAAATTTATACATTTCTACAGAATTTTATCAAAGCATACATTTAGTGCATTTTTTCCATATCGACTGAAGTGTGTTTGCATTTTTCAAGAATACACAAGTTTAATCCTGAGTTGGTTGATCTAACCCAGGGTGGTCAGTCCTAATTGGCAGTGGATCTCAAGTATTTCAGGTATGACTATTTCCCATCCTTGATTGGATATCCTTGGCATTCCCTGGTGATTTTCTATCTCACTACAAACCAGGTAGGAAGGACACTGGTTAGCTTCCAGCATCAGGCATGTTCTAGGTGGTATAATATTTACAGCTACAAGGGTAAATCTATTTCCATGCAGTTTGCTATTTATTCTTTATTGCATCCATCAGCACTGGAATTTGAGATATGCTTTGTGTAGTGCATATTCCTTGATGTATTTCTTTCTTTTTCTCTTTTCCTTTCCAGTTATTACTGTTAAGAAAATTTCACTTAGGGGTGGAACTGAGAAACCAAAAGAAAATTTAAACCAAGAGTTGGGTTGCTCTGTGACAAGATTTTGTAACAAGATTATGTTACTAATGCATCTAATTCATCATGTGTGAGACTCTTGATCAAAATGCCCATGTTTTTCAATCTTTTGTCATTGGTCAAAACAACATTATGGATTGGACTCTTTGCCACCCCTTCCCACATTGTGTCAGAGATTTCTTCCCAGCCAGCTATCAGAACGCAATCCTATACTGATTTCTTTGGGACTAAGGCACGCAGAACTCAATAGACTTGGTGCTGAGCAGACAGAGTCTGTCAGTGGGAGTTGGATGAGTAAAGGTCATTATAAAATAGATCAAAAATCAAATTCATACAATTTCAGTCTTTCCTTTCTCATCTTTAAATGCTATCTTGAGATGCTCTTTAAGGCAGCTGTCTTACTGAACCTGTTTCCCAAAGTTGTTCTGTGGGTTAGCAGAGATTCGAAAACTTCAGCCAAATGTTTGGTTTTACTTAAAAAAAAAAAAAAGGCCTGAACTACATTAGAATTATTGAGTGTCATCTCAATAGATCAGATTTAAAATTGTTTTCACACCCCACTTCCAAAGGGGGAAAAGCGCCCTATTATATTTATTATTGTCAAGTTGAGCCCATTATTCAAAATTCCCTCTAATGTGTTCTTGCCAGTTCTCATAATGGAGAAATTTTAATTCCATTTGTCTAATAGGTCTTTTAGAGCCGGAAGGCAATACTAAATTTTAAAAAGCAGGAGGGACACATCATTGAAACTTACAGATTTTTTTTCACCATATTTTCTTAAAAATTAAACAAAAGTAAAGCCGTTTGGTTAGATCACTGTGGAATACAGAAAGAGCTATTTTGTAAAGTAAATGACAGCTGCTGGGGCTTAAACCTTGACCTACCCTGAACAAAATGCTCTGTAAGGACACAGTGAGAGACACTGTATAGGTGAGTTGACTAAATAAAGAAGGTACACCTTGAACTGAATTGACAGCCCTGTTGCACGCGGGAAAGGCTAGGCAAACTTCCAGCTGAAAAAATGAAAATCATATTTCAGGGTCCCCAAGCAAATGCTTTTATTTGTTAGTGACAATGTGCTTTCCATCCAATTATACAGTAGCTCCTTGCACAGTTTAGATGAAAACTGAATAATATATTTTCCTCTCACCAAGTCTTGGATATTGAGAAATGCAAGAACACTCACCAAAGATGCCTCCATCTGACTTTGGCCAATTCCTTTCTTCCTCAGGAGCTCCCTATGCTAATGCTGTAAAAGAGGTTCCTTCAACTGGGTTTTAAGGAGATGCATGGGGGAGGAAGGGAATGAATCTTTTCTTTCTTAATCTTCTTCAACTCAGTGTTTCTCAGGGTTCTAGCCCAATTTTAATTTAAATGCTTTTTTACAAAATTAAGAAATTGAATCCCTGGGCTTCAGATACAAGTTCTTGTCTGAATATGCAGTCTTCTGACATAGGTGCTCCTCAGCTAAAGTCCAAACTACACATGCAGTCACGAGCACATTTTGTTAATATTTTCTTATTTCACAATATGCAGCTGCAGATATGGTGTGACAGTTCACACTATGCAATTAAATCACTATGGGCCTTTCTGCACTACACTGTTATAGTGCTATTATTCCACTTTCAACGTCCCATGGAATCCTGGAGTTTACAGTTTAGGGAGGGGCATTTAGAATTCTCAGCCAGGGAGCACTTTGACCTCAGTAAACTACAAACCCCAGAATTCCACAAGATGTTGAAAGTAGCATAATAGCGTTATAATAGTGTAGTATAGAAAGGCCCTATGATTCTACTTGAACTGCACTGGCTGCATCCTGTGGAATCCTGGAATCTGTTGAATGTCTGGTCAGCCACCATAGTTCTCTGACTGAAGAATCCAAATACTTCACCCCATCCCTGGACCCAACTCCACATCCTAGGATTCCATAGGATGGAAATGTAGCAATTAAAGTGAAGTCATAGCACTATAATTGTCTAGTGTGAAAAGGTCTCAGATTTCATGTGACTCCTCATTTTTCAAATCATTCTGCTCCACTCCTACATCAGTTTGCAGATCTGTTTATTTTAAAGTCCACACAAAGATTTGTCCATGTTTTTGTTCACATTTCTTGAAAGTCACATGTTTTTGCATGCACTTTTCTAAGTATGTGCACGTTTGCAAGGAATTTTCTCTAAAAGAAAGCATTTCTACACTTTCTTTTCTGTAAAAACATATTTATGTGTGCACATACCCCAATTATATGCACATTTTTCATGCTTTTATTTTTACTTGTAAACTCAGTCACAAAAGCCCACCAAAAAGTATGGATATTAGTGTAGTTTAGTGTATTTTAATCATAATGTGTTTTTAATTGTATTTTAACCTCTGCTATACCTCACCTTAAGCCTTGAGGAAAGGCAGGTAACAAATAGAAATATTATTGTTGTTGTTGACATATAGCAGCTACATTTTAGCTCAGGTATCACTTTGGATTTGGCAAGTTTCCATTACAGTGGGACCTGAACCATTTTTTTCTCCCCATTCGTACCCCCATCTGTAGCAGCAGGATCCACTGTCTACAGTGGAAGAATTCTTAGGTGCAAACCCTTTACTTCTGATAGTTTTCCAGTTGAAACTATTGACACAATTCCCTTTTCCTGATAAAAATATTGATCCATCCTGGAGGCTGCAATCTATAGTGGAAGAGAAGGATCCTTAACTCCTGGACCCCTGGACCTTTTTGTTGTAGTTGTTCTGCTGACGAATGTCCTTAGGTTGCTTTGATCTTCATGGAGAAAAAAAAAATAAGAAGACATTCTTCAATTCATTCTTGAAACCAGCTTTAGTCCTGGAGTCCACAAGTAGCAGTTATGGTGCAGAGTGCCTTTACCAGCTTTAAATGGCTGCCAGATTCTAATACTATTGGAAGATTGGAACCATCGCCTCTAATTTAGTGATTTCATTATCAAAATACTATAAATTCTTCCATGTGGGGATGAAGACCATTCAAAAACAATCTATTCCTGATGAAGAGAGACTATAGTTAGTCTGGAATGCCAGACTGTTTCCTAACTGTTTTCAGGCAGAATAACACACAGATTCTGAAACATCAGATTGCTTACTAGTTTGTGTCTAATTCTTTAAGGCCTTCAATAGTATTGATTACTACATCAGAGGAATAGAGTGTTGAGGTATTTAGCATAGTAATTTGTCACTTCCAGGCTAAGATAAGACAAAAATGAATACTGAAGATTGGGTCCATTGGGTTAATCTTCAGAGATGGGCAAAGTTTCAAGGGCTTCAAGCAGGGACCCTTCTTACCTTTGAACACAAGGTGACCAAGGATTTCCCTTTTTTGCACAGGGAAAGAAAACTTGCTACAACTTAAAGTGGTGGTTTGACAGCACCATCCAACTGCTTGCATAGAATATCCATGAAAAGACAGTGAGAGCAATGCAGAAAGTTTTTTTCTGGGAGTATTTGGGAGAACAAAATGATTGCCTCCATCATCTACCAGAAGTGGAGGTTTATGGCAGTGATCCTGGAGCTCTGAAATGCCTTTCCCTGAAAGATTTCTTTCAGTGCTCCAAAGTGCTTCTTAATAGGTTTGGGGACGGGAGGCAACAAAAGTGTGGTTCATGCTAACCCAACTTTCTTCTAATTTTGTGGCTTCACTTTTACAATTTTAAAAATAATATTTTAACAAAACTTTTTATTATTTTTATTATTTTGCTGCTCATTTTGTAACAGTGGAGCAAATAAGTCCATCTCCCCATTCTCAACATGTAAGACAGGCATAAAATCATTCAAAAATGAAAGTACCAAGCAACCAACATGTGAAATCAGAGTATATTTGATCATTTCCTAACAAGACACAAAGAAACAAGGAGATACTGAACAAGAGATGTTCATTTTCCTTTATTCCAAAAACTGCTTTGGAAATATTTAGAGCTGAAAATATATGACTAAGGAGTATTTAGTGAAATCGTCTTTTTTTTTTTTTTTAGCTTCCCAGAAAACAAAATTTATGTAAAATTTATTTCCGTGCACAAAAAAAAGGAACTAAAGAGGACATGTGTTATTATTATGCTTTTATGGTTAATTGCCCTTCTCAGCATGTTTTTTCCCACTGTGTAAAACAAGTAATTAGGAGTATTTACCATAATTAAAGACCAATTAAATAATTTCTGTCTTACCCTTGATGTGAGGCAAGTGGCTAATTAACCCACAGTTGGCCGTCATCCACAATCCAGTTACTTCAAAGTACCGCCACTGATGTCAATGTGTCTACTTTAAGGTAAATGAGTTGTGGACATCAACATAATGTTGAGACCTTGGCACATCTCTTTTAAGTTGGGAAGAGAATGAGGAATATCCTCAGATGATATCTCACCAGGGATTAAAAAGTAACTGCTGCCTTAATTAGTGTTGCAGCTGGATGTAATTTCAGCAGTATTTACATCAATTATTACCAAATGATCATATCCCAAGAGCACTGTGGGTGGATTGACACACTGCTAAAAGAGAATGCAGGGGATGAAGGGCCTCAGGTGGTGTTCATTTTAGTTGGGATCAATGAACATGTCCCCCTGTTTCCAAGAAACTGAATTTTGATACATCATGGGATGCCCATATATAAAACATAGGACTGCAATTGAAGATCATGGATTCCCATTAATATAAGGTAACAATGTTCTTTCCAGAGGATAGCTTGACTATGCCTGTGGAACAGTAGCATAATGGCGATGGATTCTTTTGTCAAGATTAGAGTGGTGTGAGAAAAGCTGTCCAATTACTAGTTAGAACCTAAGGTCACCTTTATGTGAAAGCTTTATAACATTAGGATGGGCTGGTAAGTTTTGGATGACTAAATGCCTAGTTTAGTTCACTGATATAAGATGTTGGAAAAGCTACTAGATTCAGATACCTATCTAAAAGAGTTAAACAAAAAAATACACAGAGATAATATTAATCAGCTATGGTCATCAGCAATTAGAGATGTGAATACAGTCATTCTTCCACATTCACTAGGGTGAGGGGCACAGAGCCCTCGTGAAAGTGAAAAAACAGTGAATAACTCTAGGCCCTCTCAAACCATATTTAACACACTAAAAAAGTATAATCACCATATTCAACCTACCATGGATTCCTTTGAGGCTTCAGGGTTCCTTCACAAGGCAGAAGTGGGCAGCTGGTGGGGCTTACAGCCACCTCCATTGCTACCCCACACCATTTTTAATAGGGACTTACCAGCCTCATTTGCAGTTTCTCAGTCTTGCAAGGCTTGCAGCCCTTATTAAAAATGGCCTAGGGAGGCAGCAGAGGTGACAGCAAATAATCCATGAATAATCAAATCCACAAAAGTGAAACCCACAAATGTATTTTACTGTTTCATCCTTACGTATGAGGATGGACAGTTCCCAGAGTTTTCTCCCCAATGTGGGAGAAGATGGACATTTCTGCATAGTTCTTGCCTGGTATTCACACATCCTGGAGTTTTTCTGGAAATTATTCTGCGCAGAAATAACATGTGGGGGGGGTTTGTGTGAAAATTGTGGAGTTTGGTGGCCTGCTTTCCATGTAAAAAGAGGCCATATAGGAGGAGGGTTGTTCAAGACTACTGGGGGAAGTGTTGTGCAACTTCTGTGAAGTTCTTGATAAACAGTAGTTTTGGCACACACAAAAAAACTCATGCAAAAAATAATTTTGTATTCAGAAAACACTGTTATAAGATAGCCACATGCCTTTGTGCATATTGCTGCTTATGTGCCTTCAAGTCATTTCCGACTTATGATGACACTGACCCTTTCCACACTACACTGTTATAGTGCTATTATTCCACTTTCAGCCTCCTATGGAATCCTGGGGTTTGCAGTTGAGGAAGGGCCCTTTAGAATTCTCAGCCAGAGAGCTCTTTAATCTCAGTAAACTACAAACCCCAGAATTCCACAGCAGGCTGAAAGTGGAATAATAGCACTATCACAGTGTACTGCGGAAATGGCCACTAAGGCGAACCTCTCACGGGGGTTTCTTGGCAAGTTTATATGCTTAATCATGCATTTTAACACTGTTTTAATTCTTTTTGGTTGTTTAATTATGTTTTGTATGCTATGGGTTTTAACTATGTTTTTATATTTTTAATTGTTTTAAACTGCTTTGAGTCCCATCTAGGAAAAGTGGGATATAAAGAAGAAAAAGAAGCAGAAGCAGAAGAAGTTTTGCCCTGGCTTTCCATCATCTGATACCAAGAGAGTATGACTTGCCCAAGATCTCCAAGTAGGTTTCCATGATCGAACAGGGAGTTAAGCCATTGTCTTCAGAGTTGTAGTCCAACACACAGACCACTGTACCACACTGGCCTTCCACATACTGCTTGTTTTTTTTCAATTTTGCACACACACAAAATTTTGCCAGCCACAAAGACTATTTTTGTGAGTTTCTACTGTGAGTTTCTGAACTAAAACCCTGATGTCTTTGAACTGTTTTTCAGCAAACTCTTTAAAATGGTATACTTGTTCTGTATTCTGTAATCTTAACAAGTCTAGTTTCTGATCTAAATTCCCATTATTTTCTGTTAATACATTTATTCAAATCTAAAATCTGGTTAGACATCTCAGATATTAAAGCTTGAATTTTAATGAGCACGGGGTCAGTTTAATCTAACATGTACATTTTTTCTGGTGGCCAAGTTTATGATGTCATATAAATCACTCTTTGGTTAAATTCTGGTGTCAGAGGCAATATTTATCTCTCCTTTTCTGCAATATGGCTTCAATATTTTCTGAAATTTGGCTTCCATATATCTTTTAATTGTTTAAATGTTGGAAACACTAATTTCTTATTTCCTGTCCAAATTGCCACTTAGCTTAATCTTCAGTCTTTGAGCACAAAGCTATGAGTCTCTCTCAGCACTTAGTTTCACATTCAAATACTTTTTCAGTGGAGATTGCACTTCAAATATTTATGATACAAATTTTTAATACTCACTCAAGCATAATAAATCACCAACTGAGCGTGGAGTTTCTCCATCCTTTTTCAGCATGGGCCATCCAAGTTTCTTCAATAATATTGGAGAAGCTGCTGTCTAACTGACCTTTACCAAACTTTGTGATTCTTCAGCTTTGTAGTGGAGAATGTTGTAGTTTCCAGGGTGTGCCTTTCTACCAGACAGCCCCCCAGCCTACTCCTGAGCTGAGAGGCTATCTGGGAAACTGAGTTTCTGACCTTGTGGAATTCTTCCATATCTTTATATGCTTAAAGATAATAATAATTCCAGCAAAGCTAGGAGTAGCAAGAAATTGTTCTACTAACAGTTGGCCAGAGTTGCCCATAAATCCCAGAATGTTCATGCAAAAAACCCACATGTATTTCTGCATAGAATAATTTCCTGAGACCCTTTGAGATCTCTAGGTACTAGACAAAAATTGTGCAAAATTCTTGTCAATGTGTAATTCTTCCTGACTGGATTGCTCAAGTGTTTGGAGATCCATTTTTCAGCTAGAAAATTAATAAAAGTAATTATTATTTCCATTCCTATTAGGTTATGATTGCTAGATTAAAATTCCATGTTCAGAAGCAATGTAAGTCCAGATACCATCTATATGAAAAGGAAAACTTGTTCTCTCATTCCTTGTTCACGGGCCTACCAGAGGCATCTTCTGATTTAAATCTACTGATCTTCTAAATCAGCTTTTAGTCTGTAGAATTGTAGTATGTTGTACACAGAGCTGCCTCTGAAGACTACATGAAAACATTGTTGTTGCAATATGTGGCCACTGAAGTCCTTAATAGATTAGACTGTCAAATCATATTACACCAAAACTGCATTGATTTCCAGTGCATTTCAGCATTCTGCTTTTCACTTTGAAATATCTGAATGGTTTGGTCCAACTTATTTGAACAGATAACTATACTTGCATCAAGTTGTTCCATGTTTTAACATCATATCTGGAGTCCCTGCATGTTGGCACTCCACCAAGAAAAATAAAGTGAACAGTCTATTCCTCCCAAGAGATATATGGCTATTCTCATTTGTGGCTATTTTAAAGAATGTTTTTAAGATTTATTTGCAAAATCCACTTCCTAGTCCTTGCTTAAAATTGGAAATTTTGAAATTGTGTTTATCTCGCTTTGTTTTATTTAAAAATTGTTTCTAATTTATTGCTTACATTTAGAAAAAGTGAAAGCTTTAAGTAATATTCTTTAATATAGCTAGATTTAGGGGAAGTGTAATGTTTTTAAAAAGATATAGAATCATAGAATTTTAGAGTAAAAAGTGACTTGAAGTAAAAAGTGACCTTTCCAAACCTCTGTTCAGTGCAGACAGTCATAACTAAGGCATTCCTGACAGATGGGCATCTGGTTCATAATTAAACGTTTTCAACATATTGAAGTCCACCACCTACTAATGCAGTCTCACAGAGATATTTATAGTAATGAAACTAAACCTGCCAGAACTGATACTGCATACAGTTTGCAAGCAACAAGCAAACTAAGATAGATAGTCCATAACACAGAAGATACTTAGAAGAGCTGCTCTAGTATAAAAGCAACAGTGACAAATGGGGGAATACTCTGTGAATGTTCAGATACTTAAAAGAGCTTCAGCAAAAATCTGCAAATACCACTGAACCAGCTTTTCTGGTACAAATTGTGAGAATGAATATCAGGTGTAGGTATTGAGAAGAACCCTAGGACCTAGTTGTCTATTCAGATATCCTTGGACTACTTTTGATTGGGAATGATTTGGCCCAAATAGTGCCTGGGGACTGTGTAATTGCCCACCATGAGATAAAAGAGGAACAGCTTCTAAAAACCAATTTGGAAAAGAACCGTGAACAGGGTGCAGTTGATCCTGCTGTAACTGGCAATGATGATGTACCTGAATCAGGAAATCTGGAGTTCCTAGAAAAAGTAGTAGTGATTCCCTCAGGGAAGAGGACTCATCTGAATTTATCAGTGAAGAACAGGCAAACAATAGACTGAATCAAGTTAAAGAAACAGATGAAACAAATTGAATAGAAAAAGAAGTTGATAGGACTCCAAGCAAACAGTTGGAAGTGAATGTATTATGCCGAGGAGACAGCATTACAAAACCAGACGTAAGGAACAGCCAAGAAGAGCACTTCAGTTATTTCTTGATCAAAGGCAAATATACATGCACAATGCCAGCAATAACTGGGCAATCCAGAGTTCATGTAGGCAGTCCTGAAAAGAACTTGAAAGCAAACGTCTTAGCAAAACCTTTAAGAATGGACTAAAAGAAGTTGTTCCAAAAATATAAGAACTCTGCAAGGGAACTGGGGCTGCTGTATTTCATATGTAACATGTTATTTTAAGTGTTTTAATTGTTTTAATTTTTAATGCTTCAAAGTAGTATTTTAACTGAATGATCTATGCATTTTAACTTTTGGTATTACATATTGTTGCAAATGTTTAGATTCCCTATTGCTTTAGTAAGTAGCAGCAACCAAGGCCCTTTTCACATGCCACTTGTCATGCAAAAGGGCCTCTAGAGTGTTGTGCGATTGTGAGGACCATTCCACTTGATGTCCTCACAATTGTGCAAAACTGTTGCACTGATCACACAATATATCATTTTTGGCTTCTTGCCAAAAATGATGCGCAATCACGCGTCACTCCAGGGCTCCACACACACTTACCTTGAGTGCAGAGCCTCCAGAGATGCAGCCCTCATGCTTCCTCCCCCAGCGTAGCCTGAGAAAGTACCCGGCTGGGCTGTGGAAGGAAGAGGCAAAGCCCTTACACTGCCTGCTGGCCAGCAGGGAACTGCTGCAGAGCAGAAGGAGAGGAGACATGAGTGCCTCTCACAAGTGGCTGCTCGTGTGATCCCCATGCACCCACACCGGAATCAGGAAAGCTGTGGAAAGGGCCCAAGAGGCCCACACAATAGAATCTGAAAATAGCCAATTCTTCACATAACTGAGTCTTGGGAAGACTATGGCCATTTCCGCACGAGGCGAGGGGATTGCTCCGTGCCTTCACTCACCGGATCTTCTGGCTCCTCGGTCTGGTCCAGGGTGAATCGGAACAGTACGAGGTCTTAGATCCGCACTGCTCCAGCTTCCAAAATGGCGGCTTCCAGTTGGTTGTGAGTCCCGACCAACTATGAAGCACGCCACACCTAAAGCCCACCCTCCTCAGATCACAGGCTCGCATTGGTGCAAGCCTGCAAATCTGCACAAGGGAACAGGTATACAGTGGCGCACTCCAGAAAAAAGAGAAACCTCTTTTTTCTGGTCTTCAAAAAGTACACTGGAGGACCAGTTGGGGATGTTTCGGAGCAGACTGAGGTGTGGATCTCCTGTAAGTAGTCCGAACCTAGTCCGCTCCGAGGTGCAGATGACCTCCGTAGAGGACGCACTGCGCCGTTTTAATTCCCCCGTGTGGAAAAGGCCTATATTCCTCTTTTCTGTTTCCTGGTAGATAAATAGGGCAAGGTGCTGACAAATAGGAAGAGAGGAATGTGCCTCACCTGTCATGTTTTGAGGCCTTGAGATATGCCACTGTGACTTCTGTAGCACATGGTAATGAAACTGCTGCAGGAGGTCATCATCACAAGGTGTTTATCCTGGTTGGGCACTGCCATAATGTCAGTAGAGAGAGTTGCCAATTTGACTTCACTTCCTGGGTCAAATGGAAATTAAGAACAGCATGAGTAAGGCATAAACTGCTAGTTTTCAGAAAGAAAGTTAATGGTTCTGTGTTGCAGCCTGCTGGCTAGGGTACAGGAACTCTGACTTTTGAAAAAAACAGCTTTGGCACATGGTGAAATAGTCTGATAGCAGACAGTAGAAGATGGACCAAGCTTGAATCAAGAAGATGGACCAACGGGATATCAATCAATCAATCAATCAAATAGATAAATAAAGAATAGGAGAGCAATAGTGACAGCCTGGCATCAACTTTTGAATAGTTCTCTTACAGCTTTTGAAAATTTGCCACAGACGTATATTACAAATGGACAAACTTTCCTGAGAAGACCAGAAAGATTCAAAAGACTGACTCCACTGGCAAAGTAGAGGAGGAAGCTGAAGAAAGTGGTAGTGCTCACAAGAAAACTCAAAGCAATGCCTACAAGCCTCAGCTATATGAAATAGCATCTATATACAGTTGGCAAGCAGGCACCATTAGATGTCAGCATCCAGGAAGATAAATCTATCTCCACAGAATGGACAACTCCTATTTGCTGAAAATGTCAAGCTGAGCAGCTGGGCAAACCTAGTAGTGTGTGTGTGCATGCATGCACATGTACCTTCAAGTTGTCAGATTCATCCTAAAAGCTTGTCTCAGGAAAGGGTTAGTTAGGGCAATCAGAAAGGATGAGGGCTTGTTAGTAGTATAAGAATGGAGGTGATATGAATTTGGGGAGCTGAGAACGTGGAAAGAAATCAGGGAGAAGTGTTATTTTGTTTGAAGCTAAAGTGTTACTCTGTACTGTGTTTGGAGCCAGCATGATGCTAGATATTTATTTTATCTGTTACTTCACTAAATTTTAAACTGTTTTTATTTTCTAATCCTCTGTTTAGATATTTTGATTAAAAAGAAAACCGCTCATGCTTCACCATATTGGACACAGAGAACACAACCACTTGTCCAGTGTAATGATCACCTTGAGGCCCAAGTAACTAGATCCAGAGAGGTATCTTAAGGTTAAAAGGGCACAGTGATAGGAGCCCAAGGGTTGGAATTGTGAGGCCAACCTAAATAGGGATTCTGTCACATACAGCTATACTATTACTATAGCTATTATTATTATTGAAAAAAAGTCATGCTAAGTCCCAGAGGCTGGAAAAGTTATTTTGTGGACTATGCTCTCAGAACCCCCACTGCCACCAGTACAGCCACACCACACCAACTGGGAAATTCTCACAGTCCAGAAGGCAATGTCTTCCAAGCTGTGCCAAGTCCAGTTAAAAGTCACAGACTCCTTATGTATCTACGGCAAGTTTTTAAAGGCTCTTTATTTATCAGTAGTTTTTCTCTCTCAGGGAGTAGCCTGTTCAATATTCCATGAGCCATGTATTTGTCTACTTAGCTGCTAATAATATGCGCCTTTGCAATAACAAAACAAAAAAGAACCTCAACCATTCAACAGTATCACTGAATAGCATCATCTCAATTAACTAAAAAACAGCACAAAATGTTTCATGAATTCTACAGCCGAAAATGTAGTATTTGTTATCTTCCCCTGGCTTTGGTTATTTTGATTTTGATTAGAGCTGTTGTCTTTGAGCTGTAATATACTGTGAAAAATAAAAACCACAAAATTGTTCTCACCCTAGCCCCATTTGATTTGATTGAACCGATTGCGTGTTTTGTGAATTGCTTTGGTAATGCATGACAATCACAGCCAATGCTATTATTTACCGTTCTAAAAAACAAAAAAAAATCTTGTTTTTGTTTTTGTACTGTAATGTAGATTTGGCAAAATATTTTAGTAGTTTTTTCCCAGAAATCAAATTACCTTTTTTAAAAAACCTCTATGTGTCAATGTATCAATTTAAATTTGTCCTATCAGCCTGCAGAGGCCCCATCAGGTCATATTCTGTCCATGGCACCAGAAATACAGCAAATTTCTCTGCACCCAGATATTCACAGAAAGCATGAAGTCCTGGACCAGTCCCAACAAGGTAGCCTTAACCTAGTTGCTAAAATCTGTAAAGAGGGAACTCTAGCTGTACTACTAAGATCATTCTGGTGATCAGTGGAGCAGAAGCAAACTGTATGGCAATGGAATTGATGGTGCATTATTGCATTCAAATTCTGTCCCAGGCACCCACCTTGAGAAAAACAGAATGTGTCAGACAGAGTTGGTATCCATACTTTCTTGGGTTCAGTCTTTTTTCTTGGGTTCCCTGGACTGTTGTAAAGGGGGGGGAGGGTGGAGAGAAAGAAGAGGAATGAAAAAAATGGCTTGGCAGTTATGATTTCTGGCCAGCTAGGAGAAAGAAGGTAGGAAAGGAAGTTCAGTAGAACTCAGGAAAGTAATAGGAAGGATACAGTTGTAACAAAGTGGACTGAGTACAGTGAGGTGGGCTAGTACTGTTGAAACAAAAGTTTTGAAAATAAAATTTCCTGTTTATTGGCCATTTCCACACTACACTGTTATATTGCTATTATCCCAGTTTCAATATCCTACGGAATCCTGGAGTTTGCAGTTTAGGGAGGGGCATTTAGAATTCTCATCCAGAGAGCTCTTTGACCTCAGGAAATTGCAAACCCCTTAAGTCCACAGGACACTGAAAGTGGAATAATAGCACAATAACAGTGTAGTGTGGAAATGGCTATTGTCTAACAACTGCCTGAGCATATCCTGTCTGGAAATTGATGCACCACCAGAGACTGAAAGACACACATGCTGGTCCCTTTTTAAAATGCCCTTGTTTCCCTTAGAATAAGCAATATTGGTTTCTGGGGAAGGAAAACAGTGAGTGGCAAGAGCTCTGGGGGAAAGAAAGGGTAACCTGGAAGTGGGCTTCACCACCTCTACACTCAAAACTAGAAGACTAAAGGGCAAGTCATCTAATTAGAGATATGGAACCTGATAAACTGTTGAGGTCTGGCCCAGTTGTTTTTTTTTTATTGTACCTGAAACATGGTAGGCCTCGCTTTGTCTAATGTGTAGGACCAACCCATAGGCTCTTGTAACTCTGGCCCTTTCCACACCTTACCTGGTTGGTGTGGATCATGGTATTGGCTCTGCCATGAGGGGAGCACAACAGGAGTGCTCCCCTCCACCCCTGTTGCCCTGTGTTTTCCAGGAAGCACAATGGCCACGCTGCTTCCCGCCACAGTGCAGCCTGGTAATTTCTCAGGTTGTGCTGGGACAGAAAGTGCAGTCATTTTAGCTTCCAGGGCCTCCACAGGCCCTTTTTGCACTTCATTTTCCATGCAAAAGGACCCCTGGAGTGCCGCGTGACTGCGAGAAGTGGTCCACATGACGCACTCACAATCACACAACGCTCCAGGGGCTGGCAGGCACCAATCGTGCACTATTTCATTTTCAGCTTTGAGCCAAAAATGGTGCACGATCGTGCATTGCTCCAGGGCCCTGTGTGTACTTGCTGTGCATGCGGAGCTCTGAAGCAACGGCACTCATGCTTCCTGCCCCAGCGCAGCCTGAGAAAATCCCAGGCTGCACTGCAGAAGGAAAAGAAGGGGCTCTCGCGCTACCTGCTCGCGAGCAGGCAGCAGCTGTGAAGCTGAAGCAATAGGGATGCGAGAGCCTGTCGCAGGAGGCTGCTCATGCAATCCCCACACCCCAGCTCCGCAGAAAGTTGAGTTGCGGAAATGATAACAGACCAGGTAAGCCCATGATGGTGGCATGATCACCGGTCATTGACAGGGAAAACCCATCAGTGATTTGCAGCACAATCACACCACCTGAGGACAGGAGAAGGAGTGGGCTACAATGACATTGCAGTTAAGCAGTGCCACAGTCCCATCCTTCTCCCATCCCTATGGCGGGTTGGGAGGGTGGAGTGGAAAGAGCCTCTGTCTGTCCTTCCCCTCTCCAGATACTATTGCTACTGCAGAGCAGCAACAATTTCAACTCACTGAGCCAGTCACTAAGGCCTGCTAAAGCATTCTTTAGGTGATTAACACCTTCACCTCTCAAAAGAACAAAACTGTATCTCTCTTTTATCTGCCTGTACAGGAAGATTGCTGCTGCCCATTTCCCTATCTCCTTTTTTAAAACACACCTCTCCTGACCAGAAGGAATAACACCAACTTAAACATCTGATAAACATCTAAAATTTAGCAGGACAAATATACCATGCAAAACAGTCCATTCATTCATTCATTCATTCATTCATTTCCTCTCCCTTCTCCAACAGTAGGATGGCCCACTTAAGTGGTTCTCCCAACAGGGACATGCTGTTGCTGGACACCTGACCCAAAGTCTTCCTTCCTGCAGGAATGGGCAACTGTAATAAGTTTGGGGGCTAATTTTCTATCCTAAGATCATTCAAGGGCCGCACAGACTCCAAAGGGGAAAAAAAACGAGAAGAAATACCAAATTGAAAATGTCTAGCTGTCTACTTCTGTTTTTGAAAAACTGGTGTTTTTTTATTACGTCAAACAATTAACCATTGAAGGCAATTCACTTGGGTCACATGTCAGGGATGCCCGTTATTATTGCTATTAATTAATGTTGTACTAGAACCTCTTGAAGAGGCAATGAGGTAGACATCTGGGAATCAAAAGGCAGAAATCAGAGAATTATTATCAGATAATTATTATCATTGTCATTTTGTTTATATAGTGCCATCAATATACATCAATAAACATTGCACTTTAAAAGTAAAAAAATAAAAGCCCTGCCAAAGGCCTACAATCTAAAGTGTACATGCGTTTAAGAATTAATCTTTGTGCAGATGCCATTTCAAATACATCCTGGAAAAAGTTACAGTAGGTTAAAAACTCTGTTAGATGACTTTCAAGAATATACATGTCTAATGATAAATACAGAAATATCCAGAATTCTGTGCTCAAATTTTAATTTGGCTGAACAAAAAAAAAAAAATTAAAGATATTGCTCAGTTTTTCTTGTATAAAATACCTGAGAATTCAAGTGACTAAAGGTATATCCCAGCTTGTCTACAGAAACTATAAAACTCTCAAGTGATTAAATAAATAAAAAGAAGAAGTATGGAGTAAACTAAATTTGTTGGTTTTGGATACACTGGCAACAGTAAAATCTCACACACTGGCAACAGTAAAATCTCACACACTGATAAGATTCCACATTTCTCTTCCAAACCATATCAATAAAAACAGGCCTCCAAAAGCTCAGATTTCTGCAAAGTAAGCTAAAAGAGTTACTGCTGGGAACAAAAACTTCAGATTTACTAAGAAAATAATTTGTGGTTTCATTTTAGAAGATGTGCTTTCAGTTCTATTAAGGCATCAATACTTTATAGCCTATCAGCTCAAGCAATTGATCCCTTTAAATTTGTAATGACGAATCCATCTCTTGGATGAAAATAGAGCTGCAATGTAATAGTCAAAATATGGAAACTCCTTGTCCTTGTTCATATAGAATTGGCTAAAATCAACAAAGATTTACAAAAGAAATCCAGTGCATGGAAGCCATTGGGCAAAAGTTTTGCCCTTGCCTTCTTTTCCCTCCCTCCTTTTCTGTACTATCTGTCATTTAAGTACAAAGACAAAATAAAACAATATGAGAGATGGAAGGAGAGAGGGCTGTATTATATGAGACCTCTTTCCGGAAAAGGAGAGTGGGGGGACAGTGGCAAAGCTAATAAAAGCTTGTGCCACCCCTCACTCTCACTCTCTTTATATCAAAACTTGGCCTCCTCTCCTACTCCTCATGCAGTGTAAGTTTGCTGGTCACTTTGGGACCAAGTAGGATTTTTCCCCCTTTCCATAGGTTTTTGCCTGCTCTACATGTTGATGGGGACTTTGTGAATTGGCTTAGGGGAATATCTTAAAGAAGCAGTCATTTAGCAGGTGGCGGGGGTGAAGGAGAGTCCACAGGAGCTGCTCTACATGTGTCATGAGACATGATGAGGTAGGGAAGCAGACTGTCCTTAAGGGTGGCCTGAGTGTTTTCATCTCACTTCAAATCAGTTGACCAGGGGACTTTGTCCTCAGGTACTCTGTCCAGAAACTACTGGCCAGGGTGCAACCCACCATATGGATTTATCCCTGGGGCTCTGGTATATCACGTAGGGAAAGCTGCCAAGGAGGTCTAGGGGAAACCACTGCCTCAGCTGATCCCACACTAGGTCTCTTGTTTGCATGTCTCAAGGAATAAACCTAAATAGGGGAAAGATAAATAAAAGTGGCCCATATTTTACACCCAATTTCCATATGTGGTCTTGTTACATCATGCGTTGGTCAGCAAAAGTAAACAATCATGGATGAGTATCTACTTAAGCTAATCGGGAAGATGTATGTATGTATGTATGTATGTATGTATTTATATGTGACTTATATCCTTCTGAATGTGCCCAAGGTGCTTCATAACAGAATCTGTTGCCTTCAAGGTATTTAGGTCTACGCTGGTATCTCTGCAGTTACTATATAAACTTGATTCAGATCATTGATCCCATCTGCCAATTCTATAGGCCTGTTTAATTGGCGATGGCAGGGAATGAATATGGGATTTTTGGTATGTAAAGTATATGTTCTACCTCTAAGCTAACTTGCCGTTCTTCTTTTCCCACTAAATTTCATCTAGATAATCTGATGGGTTGCCATCACAATGGGAATAATGCCAAACATAAAACTAGGTTAAATTAATGTATGCAAACATGACCCTATGGGCTATACTATATTCAGTAATCACACATTGTTTTTTTGCAAACACAAGATGCTGAGATGGCCATGTAAAGAGATTCAGGCCTTCTACCTTCCCAACCTGTTAAAGGGATGGGAGAAGGATGAGACCCTGACAACTCGTATGTGTGACATTGTGGTTCTGTCCTTTTCCTGTCCCCAGGCGGTGTGATCGCACCACAAATCACTGATCGGTTTTCCCTGTCAATGGCCTTCCGACCATGTACCTGCACTTACCTTCCCTGCAGAGGCCCTGGAATTGCAATGACAAGTACCCAACTGCACTGCTTCAGGAAAAGGCATGGTTATTGTTCTTCCTGGAACCTGGAGGCAGCAAGTGTGGAGGGGAGTGTTCCTATCATGCTCCTCTCCCAGCAGGGCCAAAACTGGGACCCACACGGATGTCTCCACAACAAAGTGAGGTGCAAAAATGGCCTGTAACTCAATGTACAGGTAACTGCAATTATCGTTTCTTATCCAATCTTTAGTAGATCCAGATTTCCATTTTGGCCAATTTTCCATTTTGTTCCAAGATTGTGATAAATCTGTAGCTTCATATATTCCCTCCCTAAACTCCTTTTTGTTGACTATGGCCCTTTTCGCACGGGCTTTCCTGGGCGAAATAGCCCCGTGAGCCGTGCGGGAGTGGGAGCGTCGCTCCGCACGATGCACTCCCACTTCCGGCGCTCTCACGGGGCTGCAGCGGCGCGAGCGCGGGGTTTTTGATTTTCGCTTTCAAGCGAAAATCACCCCGCGCTCGCGCAACGCTCCCGGCGCCCACACGCACTCACCTGTAGTGCGGTGCGTCGGGGAGGCGGCCGGGTCGCGCCTCCTTCCCTCCGCCCGTGCGGAAGGAAGGGGCGGGGCGGGGAGCTAGCGCGGCGGATGCGAGAGCATCCTGCTTCGCACGGGCGGGGGGCTGCTCGCGACAGCCTCCCGCTCGCGCGCGCGCGGGGGGCGGGCGCGACTGTCGCTCGCTCCTGGCGCGCGCGGGGGGCGGGCGCGACTGTCGCTCGCGCCAGGAGCGAGGGACAGTCGCGCCCGCCCCCGTGCATGCGCGCGCGATCGGGAGGCTGTCGCGAGCAGCCCCCCCGCGCGCGCCAGGAGCGAGCGACAGTCGCGCCCGCCCCCCGCGCGCACCAGGAGCGACGGGCTCCTTTCTTGCGCGCGCGGGGGGGATGGACTCGCGAGTCGCCGCCGCCTCCGGGACGGTGCCGTTCCCAGCTGGTTCCTTCGGCTGCGGAAGGAACCAGCGGGGAACCGGCAGGCTCCCGAACTAGGCTTTTCCCGCAAGCCGCTCGCCCACGCTAGCGCAAAAAGCCTAGTGCGAAAAGGGCCTATGTATAGCCAATTATTTCAAACATTCTTCTTTTATAATCTTTGTAGCTCTCCCTTGAATCTTTCCTCATTTGTCAACACGATCTTTGAACTCTGAGGCCCATAAATGATCACTGTATATTTCAAAAGAGACCACATACAGGTAAAGAATGCTTTCTTTAGAAGCAACATCCACTTTCTTAACATTCAAATTTGCTTTTTTATTTTAAACCAATAACCTGAATGACATGCCCTTTAATATGAAAACAAAGCTTCTTTGCACACACTTCTGTCAATTTATTTTTCTTTTGAAATATATACATATATATGGCTCTGAAAAGATAAAATAAACACTATTGCTTTGAATAAAATGCTTCACCGTCTGTTTAAAGACCGCTCTTAATTGGGGTATGCTTTTCCCATGGTGAGTGGTAGGTAAATGTTTGTTTTGAGTTAATTAAGAAATCATTTCCCTTAGCCCTTATTTTATGCTCTGTCTTTAAAGTGCAGTCTCTTTTTCTTCCTCATGAGAGCTCTTTATGTTCCCAAATGGCAATCTTAAAATACACGATCTGTTCCCAGGATATAAAGCCAAATATGGGGAAATTATGCCATATGTAGTCTTTAGAGAAACTCATAAATTTTAAGGTTGGGTTAACGGGAATGAATATGTGCAAATTCATTGGTCTTCTTTTTTTCAGCAGCCTTCAAAATAATATGAAGGTCTAAGGGGTGCCCTTAAACCTCATTCTCCCAAATCTTCCTAATAAAATTCGAGCCATGATTGTTTTTAGTGATGACACTGATATCACCATCACCAAGATAATTATCAAACTTTAATCTATCTATCTTTCTTTTTTTTTTTTTTTTTTTGAGGGGGGATCTCTGTGGATCAGTCATTTCTCTCTCATACCCCCACATGTGTTTTCAAGCCAGTGTGGCATAGAAGTTTGAGTGTTAGGCCCTTTCCACACTCTGCCTTCTTCCAATGTCATCCTATGGGGATCCCAGCAGTGGCTGTGCCAGTAGGGGAATGAGACAGGAGCACTCCCCTCTGCACTGGCTGCACCTGTGATCAAGGAAGTGTAATGGCTCTGCCTCTTCTTTCCGCAGCTCAGCCACGTACTTTCCCAGGCTGCACTGGGGCAGAAAGTGCAGTCTTTGCACTTCTGGACCCTCCGCAAACCAGGTAAGTCCACGATGGTGGTGCAATCACAGGTCATTGACAGGGAAAACCCATCAATGATCTACTCTGTGATTGTACCACCTGGAGATGGAAGAAGGAGGAGACCAGAAGATCATGTGTAACTTCATCACGGTTCTGTCCTTCTCCCATCCCCATGGCAGGATGACAACATTCTGTGGAAAGGACCTTAGACTAGGACTCTAGAAGATCAGGGTTAGAATGGTCTCTCCGTCAGTGAAGGCCGCTGGGTGACTTTGTGCAAGTCACACTCCCTTAGCCTTAGGGAAATACAATGCCTAACTTCCTGTGGATAAGTCTTGCCAACCCTATGGCAGGGTTGCCCTAAGGCAGAGTTGACATGAAGGCACAAAACAATTGCAGTCTCCACATGTATTGCAGATTATATTTCTGTGTGAGAGAGATTTTTTTTAAAAAAAAATATTTTAAAAAATTAGTTGCATTTCTATCCAGTGTTTTTCTGCTGAGCTCAGTGTGGTATACAAGGCTTCAGTCTATTTCTCCTTACCTTATCCTCACAACAAGCCTGTGAGGTAGATCATGATTGGCCCAAGGTCACCTGGCGAGTTTCTTGGCTCAGTAGGGACTAGGAACTGGATTTTTCAAGTCCAGATACAACATTCTAAATAAGTGAATTTGAGTTCTTCCAAAAGCTGGGAGAAATGAAAGTCATATTGTAATACGTGAATTAGTATTGAGTTTTCCTGAAAACAGAATCTATAATCTATACTTCAATAAATCCATGATCTTAAAATAAAATGTATGCCCAGAAGACTCATTTGCTCTTCATTAGTGTGGCATCAAGGGCATGGAACAAAAGCTTTTTCCAATAGAAAAACCCAGCTATAAACATGAATACAAATTAAAAGGATGGAAACTTCTAACTGAGCTCGACCACAGGTGTTTGTTTCCTTAGACTTGACAAAAAGGTGACACCTTCTGCATTTACTTCTTCAGAAGATTAACATGTTTATGAAGGATGTCAAGCTACAATCCTTCCATAGCCTGAGTGTCATAAGGAAAGCTTGGAAACATTACATTTTTTTTTTTTTTTAAGATCACAAACTCAAGATCCCCAGGCTAGAATGGCCAATGGCTAGATTTGGGAAATTTTAGTCTCAAAATATATTTTTACCAGGTTCTAATCTTCCTCTTTGTTTATAATAGACATAAAACTGAATGTTTTACATCTTGCATCCAGGAAAATCATATTCAAATAAAGCCAAAATTATGAAAATAGAGTTGTTATTTTGTGCAACTGTCAAGAACTGCTACTTTGTGTTGCTCAAGAAAACACCGTATGATTTCCATGTTGTTTATTGGAAACACAATAGGCAAGTACACAAACTTTGCTGGAGTTAAAACCTTGCTTCAGCTACTTTGTTTTATAGTAAAACCCAGTAATCCATCAGCATCTATTCCTGACACTCATTGGTGACACACACACCCTTCCCATAATTGCCAAATGGTTGTGGGTTTTTCTTGGGGGGGGCATTCCTTTCTTTTGGTTAAAGCAACTCCTGTCTACAGTCACTTTGATCTTTAGAAATTCTTCCTTGGTCTTTGATATTTTGATTCTAAACTCCACCAGTATCCTCCAGCTTAATCCTCATAAATCACCCTTTGATTGCTATCATCTAAGCACAAAACCAAACGTAATTTACCTAAGCTGGCCAATTTCTATTTGTTGCCACAGTCAATAAACAACACTGACCATTTGGTCTCTAAGATGCCAGCTTACACTAATTCTCAATTACATCCTCAATGCTCCTGTTATACTCAGCTTTTCTACGCAATTACACACGCTCCCCCCATTCCACAGATCTCTACATGTATATGAGAAATAACGACAGGACAACAACTTTAGTCTATGCAAATGCTTGATTGTAAGACTGGATATGTTTTTCCACAAATACACTGATGCTGGTTAAATCAAGGGTCCATTTAGTCACCTGTTACCAAAGGAGGCCAGCTGAATAACCTAGTAAGCTACTGAACAGGGAATTTGTTTGTGTGTTATCACACCTTTTCCCCAGATGCAGGTACAAGTAAACACCAAACAAAAGTTCAGATATAATCAAACCATCAATGGAATTAAAAGCTGCCTATTAAAACAGAAAAAGCACAACTATGGGCAATGCAGCACATTATGAATGGCCCTTTCCCTGTGAGCCATCGTTCGCCAAAGATCTGCTCAAACAAAAAAGTCTTCACTTATCTGTGGAAGGAAGGACTGAGTGCCAGCCTAGCCTGTCTAGGAATGGGATTCCAGAGCCTAGGAGCAGCCACCAAGAACGTCCTCTCCCATGTTCCCACCAGATGTACCTGTGAGGGGTGTGTGACATATGTTCCTAAATTGTACAGGGGTATAACCACTACTTTGAATTGTTTCTGGAAACAGACCAGCAGCCAGTGGAGCTGTTGCAACAAGGGAATTCTGTGCTCCCAATCTGCCTGCAGCTTTTTGGACCTACGGAAATTTCTGAACACACTTCCAAGGCACTGCATATAGAATTTGCTATTCCAAATGGGATGTAAAAAAAGACATCTATCATCACTAGGGTTGCCAGTTCAGGATCATCTCAAGTCCTGAGATTTGCCTGCCAAAACCTGAGACATAGGAACAGCACCTGGTGATCCCATTAAGTGTTATGTGTTAAGTAACAACCATAATTGCTCATAATTTGTCATTCAAACACACACAGAGACACAAAGAACATATTTTTCTGTTTTGAAATTAAAAGGGAAATTTTTTTTTTTGAACTTCCGGTTTCAATGGCGGCACGTTAGCCACCTCAGCATGAAGCTCTCGCTGAAGTGGCAACGACACGCGGTCAAACCAGTGGCAGATCGACTGGCAGAATACCCCCCCGGTAAAGGGGGTTCCGTGGAAGCTCGCTGGGGGTCCGTTACTGCTTTCCAGGCGAAGAGCACTGTATGAGAGCTCAGATTGTCGGAAGAAAGCGAGGGGATCGAAGAGCGTTCATGCCCGTGTGTAAGTTGCTGGGTTCCAGTTAAGTAGCGCCGTTCGAAACTTTTTTTAAATTTTCGTTTTGTTTTTTTAAGAGACATTCAATTTAAAAAGGACTTAGAGACGAACTCCAATGTGTAATATCGTATATTTCTCAAAGGTTTAAAGACTGAGCCGAAGGAGAATAGAAAATAGAAGGGCAAAGAAAGAGCCAGATCGTTAAAAGACAAAGTAAACAACAGATGAAGAGGTTGGGGGAAGACAGAGGGAGCTAAAGAAATTTACAGGAAAGATGAATGACCAGAGAGACTGAGTGACCAGGAAGATTTCTGGAATATAAGATCCAAAAAGGAAAGAGAAAGAAAGTCTTCGAATGAAGTTAATTTGCAAGACTTTGGGGAAATCACTTTGATAGACGAACTTTTTTCTTCTTTTTTTTCTATGCTGGAGAGACGAAACAACAAAAAGGTTCCTTTTTGTTTGTTTTTTTGTTTTTTTCTTCTTCCACCGATTAAGAGGCGATGATTACAAACTACTGACTTTTTTTGGAATAATTTGGTTTATAAAAGTGAACTGTGTGGTTCGAGTGAACGAGGAGCAGTTAAGTCAGAAAGGAAAAGGGCTTGAGTTCGCAGTGACGGTGCTTAAGTCCTGCTTGAGCTCGCCAAAGAACGTGCTGGAGGAAAGGACATCTTGCTGTAGAAGGAACTGTACAGAAGGAACAGTTGCAGAGACAGATTAGAAGAGACTGCAGAACAGTGAAAAGAGGAAAACAGAAATAGAGAAATAAAGACTCGAAGCTGCGAGAAATCGACGTCGACGTTGACAGAGAAGACACGAACTGCAATAAATGGTGCAAGTATTTAAAGTTTCAAAATGTGTATAGGGTTTATGTTTATGAAGTGAGAGAGCAAAGGGTTAAGAAGACCGGGACAGTTAATTAATTGGTGGATTTAAATATAATATTTCTATGAATTAAGATTCAATGACCCAATAGCTGTGGGATGTGTAGTTGTGAAATCAATATTCACAGTTGGGAAGAAAGGAAATAGTATTTGATATTTTTGAAGTTCATTGATTGAGAAAGCTTACTTGACTCTGGCATCGAAGGAGTGAACGGGGGAGAAAAATAGAGAGGAAGGGTAAAGTGAACTGTGCTGGAGGGAAAGACATAAAGAATATGTAAAAGCAATAAGAGATATTTCATTGACAAGAAGTTATACTTTATATTAGTCACTACTGTTTAATGAGAAATAGATGTAGTAGTAATAAGTAAACATTTTTTATTGTATTATATTGTATTGGAATTTCAGTTGCATAGTATTGGACTCTATTGTGCCTATTCAAGAGTCTTGTGTATTGTAAAAAATCTGATATAAAGTGCTTCTTAACTGTGGGAGAGGGGAGAAGCAAAAAGTGAAGCCTCAAGGTGACCTTGAATCTAATGACTTCTTAGATAACACGAGGAACAGGGTATAAAGCAGGAATTGAAAATAAGAATTAACCCTTACATAGATTAGTGTTGGAAAAATAGATCACTGCCGCCTCCTGCTGGGAAAAGAAGAAAACTGCAGGAAACATAAGCTGTAAAACTGCACAAAGCAACTATGGCAGCAACAACGAGAAAAGGTGCCAAGGCACAGACTCAAACTCAATTGGAGTTGGTAGATCCCTCCAGAAGGACATCAATTGAATTGAGTCAACAGATAGCAAAAATACTGCAAGAAGTCAAAGGAATTAAACAAGAAATCAGACAGGAAATGAAAGAAACCAGAGCTGAAATTAAGACAGAGATTAAGAAAGAAATAGAAATGATTGGGAAAAGAATGGACTCAATGAATAAGGAAATGAAAACAATGAAAGGAGAGATTCAAGAACTCCAACAGAAGACAAACCACCTAGAAAAAGATAAGGAGACACTTCAGAACAGACAAAAAGAGGAAGAATCCTTGAGATTACAACAAGAGTTAAGATATCGAGACAGATGTGTTAAACTCAGAGGGATTGAAGAGGCTTCAGGGGAAAACTTGTATGAAAAGATAATCCCTGTTCTGGCAGCATATATACAAATAGACAATGAGAAAATGGAACTTCAAATAGACAGGATTTTCAGGGCTAGCTCCAATCTCGCAAGAGAGAAGGGTTGGCCCAGAGATATTGTGGTTTGCTGCACTAGAACAAAAATAAGGAACCAGATAATCCAAACTAACTATGAGAAACCATTGAAAATTGGAGAGAAGATTATAAAGATCTTTAAAGACATTCCATATGAGGTTCTCAAGAAGAGACAAGACTATAGATCCCTAACGCAGCTGCTACAAAAGCATAGAATAATGTACAAATGGGAAAGGATAGAAGGACTATCTTTTTCTTACAAGCAAAGAAGATACCGTATTAATAATACGGTGAGAGCGGAGGAAGTATATATAAAGATAAAAAGAGATTTCGAAGAACAAGAGAGGACGAGATAATATGGAGAAAAGAAGCTCTAAAGAGGAGGAGACACAAGAAGAGAACCCAGCAGAAACACATTCAGATCAAAACCAGGACGAAGAAGAACAGGAACGGGCCTCCCTAAACAGCGAAACAGAGTTAAAAGAGGAGGATAAAGAACTGAAAGACCCAGAGCTGGAGATAGAAGATCTTTACGTAGAAGAAGAAGAAATTTAATCAGGAACTATGGCTTTTAAAATATTATCTTGGAACGTGAAAGGGATAAACTCGAACTACAAGAGAAGATTAGTATTCCACTATATTGAGAAGGCAAAAGCTGATGTGATCTGCCTACAGGAAACCAAAATTAAAGATAAAGATACAAAATATCTCCGGAATCCTAAATTGGGGAATTGCTAGATATTGGCCGCCCAAAAGAAAAAAAGGAGTAGCCTTGTACATAAATTGGAATTATAAATCAGAATTGAAATTTCAAGATGATCAAGGCTACTATGTAGGAGTGGAACTTGCTCTTTCAGAAATGAAGGTACTTGTAGTTGGGGTTTATTCTCCAACAGAAGGAAAAAAAGCCTTTTATCAAAAATTACTTCAGGAATTATTAAATTACACTCAAGAGAATAATCAGGGTCATTTCCTTCTTTGTGGAGACTTTAATGGAGTACAAGATCCCAAAGAAGATAGGAGTGGAAGGAAATTAGATCAAACGCAACATGGTAAACTTCCAAAAACCTTCTTTAATCTTTTAGAAACAATGTCGCTACAAGATGTCTGGAAAACGAAATATGGTCAAGCAAAAGGATATACATTCTATTCAGAAACGCATAAGTCCATGTCAAGAATAGACATGTACTTAATTTCCAATACGATCCAAAATAGAGTATCCGAAATGGAGATCCTCCCGAGACTACATTCTGACCATCATCCGATACAACTAAAACTTAAACTGTGGAAAAGACCGATGAGATGGAGGCTAAATGATGAAATCTTTCAGAATCAAGTGTACATGGAAAAGACTAAACAAACGATTAAAGACTATTTCCATGAAAATATGACAGAAGAAGTGAGAATGCATACTATCTGGGATGCAAGTAAGGCAGTTCTGAGAGGCCATTTTATTCAATGGGGGACAGAGCTTTAAAAAAAAAGGCAAGAGAAACACCAGCAAATTATAGAAAAAATAAGTCAAAGAGAAGAAATGATTAGACAAAACCCAGAGAACTGCCAAATTAAAACAGAATTGAGGATATTACAAGAACAATTGAAATCTGAACATCAAGAGGAAATAAACAGGAACTTGAAAAGAGTGAAGCAGAGGTTCTTTGAACAAGCTAACAAACCAGGAAAATGGTTAGCTTATAAACTAAGAAAGGAAAGGGAAAAGAACCTAATTACTGAAGTTTATAAGGATGGAAAAGTACTAACTGATCAGCAAGAAATCAAACAAGTCTTCCATAGATATTACAGTTTATTGTACAATGCAAAGGAAAGGAAGATTAACAACAAGATAAAGGCTTTCCTTGAGCAGTACAAAGTACCAGAAATTACAGAAGAGCAACAAAAAATACTAAATGCTAAAATAAGTACAAAGGAGATAATAGACGCTATTAAAAAACAGAATATCTCTAAAGCGCCGGGTCCAGATGGTTTTTCGGCTTCCTATTATAAACAAATGCAAGAAGTTTTGCTGCCATACATGTCTAAACTATTCAATCAAATCCCAGAAGGAGGGAAACCCAACTCTTGGCAGAAAGCCGTAATTTCATTGATACGGAAAGAAGGCCGAGATCGTAAGGATCCGGGAAGCTATAGGCCGATATCCTTATTAAATGTAGACTATAAGATTTTTGCGAGTATTCTAGCCGAAAGAACTAAGAGAGTGCTACAAGATATAATAGGAGAAGAGCAAAACGGCTTTTTGCCACGAAGGCAACTAAAAAGTAACATACGGACAATCCTAAATGTTATAGAACATTACGAGAAGAACAACCAGAAGAAATTAGCATTGATTTTTATCGATGCAGAAAAAGCTTTCGATAATGTGAGCTGGGATTTCATGATGCAAGTCTTGGAAAAAATGAAATTTGGCGATACATATATAAATTGGATAAGAGAAATTTATTATAAACAAGAAGCTGCCTTAATCATAAATGGAGAAACAACCGAGAACTTTATGATAAAAAAAGGAACAAGGCAAGGATGTCCTTTATCCCCTTTGTTATTCATAATGGTGTTAGAAGTTTTACTGAAGATGATTAGGGAAGATCCAAATATAAGAGGCTGTAAAGTAAAAGGGCACGAATTCAAGCTACAAGCATTTGCAGACGATCTAGTTATAATTCTGGAGGATCCGAGTACAGACATAGACGAATTAATAGTGAAATTGAAGTCATTTGGTGACCTGTCAGGATTTAAAGTTAATGAAGAAAAGACAAAAATATTAACAAAAAACATAAAATTGGAAGAGCAAAAAGAATTGGCGGCCAGAACAGGGTTTAAAATAGAAAAGAAAGTTAAGTACTTAGGCTTCTGGATATCCAAAAGAAATAATGAACTATTTGAGAATAACTATAAGACTGCCTGGAAAGAAATTCAAAATTCTTTTAATATATGGAAACAATTGAGACTATCTTTATCTGGTCGAATAGCAGCAATAAAAATGAATGTACTGCCGAAGTTGAACTTTCTATTCCAAAATCTGCCTATTATTACAAGTGACAAACCATTTACTGATTGGCAGAGAGAAATTACGAAATTCATATGGGAAAAGAAGAAACCAAGAGTTAAATGGAAGATGCTTATTGAAAAGAAAGAAAAAGGGGGCTTTGGAGTACCGGATCTGCGAATTTACTATCAGGCAAGTGCTTTAGTATGGATTAAAGAGTGGATAACCTTGGAAGAAAGAAACATAATGAAGCTTGAAGGCGCTGACCTACGTATGGGATGGCACGCTTATATTTGGTATAATAAGGAGAAAACTGATAAAGAATTTCTTAATCATTACTTGCGAAAATCCCTTTTAATGAATTGGCAAAGATTTAAGAGAAAATATTACAAACAAATTCCCCTATGGATATCCACCCATGATGCTTTTTTTGGATCACGACGAGAGCCTCTGGAGAAGATAATAAGATATAAAGATTTACTAGTTAAGACAGCCAACTCTGGAATCAGAATAAAAACTAGAGAAGAAATAGAAAATGAAGGCTTCAAATGCGGATGGTTCCTATATAGGCAGCTTCAAGAAAGATTCAAGATAGATATGAAGTTGGAAGGTTTTGACTTGAATAAAGAAGATAAAATATTTGAAAAAATTATTTTTTCAGAGCAAAACCATATGACATCCAAAATGTATCAACTTTTGTTAGAAAGAGAACTCGAACCAGAACAAATTAAAACATCTATGATTACCTGGGCACAGAACATTGGCCATGAAATACAGTTGGAGCATTGGGAAAAGAGTTGTCGGGACACTCAGAAATTTACTGTTGCCCAAAATTTGAAGGAAAATTACCTTAAGATGTTTCATAGATGACATCTAGATCCAGTTAGAATAAATAAAATATACAAAACAAAAGATAAAAAATGTTGGAAGTGTGATCATGAAAATGGCACGTTTTATCATGTTTGGTGGACATGTGACAAGGCGAAAAAGTTCTGGAAAGAAATTCAAACATTGATTTCGAAGGCCTTAAAAATTAACATCCCATTATTACCAGAAATTTTTCTATTAAATATTCTACAGAAGATAGATACAGAGAAAAGAAAGAAATTTTGGAGAATATTACTATACATGATAACAGCAGCTAGACTTCTTTATGCCAGCAAATGGAAAAATGCACATACTCCTCTAATCAGTGAATGGAAAATAAAAGTGATGGAATATCGAGAAATGGACAGATTAGTAATGAAACTTCAGGATAGAGATCAAGCTATCAATGAACAAGAGTGGAAGCAAGTAGAGGAATTTTTGCTCCCAAAATAAGATAAATTTAACAAAAGTGATTTTGTTATGGCACGGACGTTTGATAATTACAAAAAATGACATGAGACAATACTTCAAGAGGCGAGGAAGCTGTTAATTACTAATAGAAATTAGAGAGAAACCTGATTTTATGCATTTAGTTTAGATTTACCTAGGAGTAAGTAAGGAAGTGATAAGAAGAAAAGAGGAGGGCGAGAGGGAAATATACAGATCTTAAACAAATTTGATTAAGAAAATGGGCAATAGGAGCAGAGGTCTGTATTTTAATATGTGCTTATTTTTTTATGGAAAAATATGCTTGGAAAAAAAAATGCAAACATGGTAATCGATTATGGAAATGTATGTTTTATTTTTCTTAATTTAATAAAATTTAAAAAAAAAAGAAAAAAAGAAATTAAAATGGAATTTTTTGCTAAAGTCAGTGTTCCTAAATTAAGGTGAAATGAAGGGCTTATTCCTTCTCTCTTATTCGGAGAGATTGGATAAGGAACACGTAATTTAACCTATTTGCTCCTAGCCAAAAAGAATACAGAGCAGAGCAGAGGATAAGCCCTAGTGCCACAGTGACATGGAAGGAAGGAGAAAACTAAGTAAATATACACACAAAATAGTCTGCCCCAGCAAATCATTAAACCTTGCTAACAGTAGCAAGCTGCTGCTTTACTAACTGAGATGGAGTTTTGCCCACAGCCCTTTCCTTCTGCCTGGAGCTGAGTTAGTAAAATTGGAGAATTTGTGGCCTTGATTCTCCCTGGAGATGACCTGTGAAAACTGGAGGTTCAGGGCCAGGCTCTGAGGTCTGACAACTTCTATCATTATAGCTAGATCTGACATCTCTAGCAATGGGCACAGCTAGTGCACAAGCCTTAACCCTGCAAATACACTTCTGACTAGTGGAAATATTTTAGCTTCCCAGAGTGCATCCAGACTTCAAACCTTGAGCCTTCAGGGGAGTTTAAGCCCATCAAGCAGCTATCCTTTTCTCTGTAATACTGCCATATATCACCCCATGTCCCTGGCAAAATGTTTGAGGGCCTTCATCCAGGCCCTGCATTTCTATGCCTGCTGCCTTCTAAAGATTAACATGGGCAAGTGTTAGTTTATGGTATGCTATATTTGCACTATCTACAGCATTTAAGACATGTTTTAACCAGCTTCCTTCAGATGAATTTCTATGACACCAATAAAATGAAGAACAAAATGCCAGTGCTGTCAGAAGCAATGACAAACATCCACATAAAAGTAGAAAAGGAATGAAATATCAGCTCCCACATGATCTTCCCTGCTGTATTCTGTTATTTCTATTTGTACTCATCAGATAGCAGATTAACATCACCCATACATAAAGTCACATTTAGTGTGGTGGCTGGCTGGCTGAGTGGCTGGCTGCTGGCTTCATTATTTGGGATATTGTCACTGGCTGATTATGTGTTGCTCTTAGCTTCTTAACATAGATGAAGATGTACAATCAAATGTGATCATCATGTAAGACAGACTGAATACCAAGTCTCGGAAGCTAAAACATGTAATCCTTTTTTCCCCATTCCTAGGAGAATAAAAACCCCAGACTGTAGTATTTTGGGAGCTGATTTTAAGATCCACCTATTCCCCAGGTTTTTATCAGAGCCTGACTTTTGAGCATATTCTCGCCTAGATTTAAAGCTAGTCAGCTATCATGCCTGAGGGCGGGGATGAACTAGTAGATGGCTCATTTGGGAACTTTCCAATTTGATGTACTACAAATCCAGCAGCCACTATGAATCCAGCAGCCCAGTGGCAAGAAGGACATATCCTTCTTTTAAAATAGCTTTAAGTACAATTTTTGGATTTTTTTTTAAGTTCTTAAAGAGAATTTTAATTTGTTTTTAAAGTTTTTACTTCTGTAAATATGTGTGTGTGTGTGTTTTACTTGCTGTGCATTGCCTCAGGGAGGCGATACGGAAATATTTAAAACAAATAAAACAGGTATCTTTTTTCTTAGACCAAACGATACTCTATTTTGCTCTTAGAAGAAACCAGAAAAAAAAACTGTTTTGGATCCAGTTCAAAATGATTAAGGTGACATTTTCAGTTCCTGAGCAAATTACATACTGCTCTCATACTGGAGTTGCTCAAAAAGTGCTGAAGAAGTTTTGGGGTTTTTTTTAAAGAAAAACATCAAACAAAAACCCAAAGTGCTAAGGATCTGCTGCATTCCATTTATTTTACATTTAATAGCCAAGCCCATGTAGAAACTACATGGTCCACAACATCTGTGAGCTGTAGTTTAGGTCAGAGTGAGAAATCCCAAGACACAGAGTTTCCTCTACTCCTGCCATCAGTGACAGACACAGATCTTTTTCACTGTTTCACCATGACAGGTAGTTCAATGTATCACTTGTCCTTATATTTCTCTTCGTCAGAAATGAGAACTTGAAGAAAATCAAACTCTGAAAACTTATCTGTTCTTAATACCTTCCTTTTATTTTATCTCTGGGGAAAAATGAATTGCAGGGAATTAAAAAAAACTTGAATGTCTGAGTTACCACAAAATATACATTTTAGTACAGCACATGAATGATTAAATTCCAGCACCGTATTTTTAAAATATTGTATATAGTGTGAACATAGCATATGGAAAGCTTTATTAGACTCAGAGGAAGGAAGCATGAAAATTTGAAGAAGGATTGTCAATGCTTTAAGATACACAAATGACACCATACTTCTAGTAGAGAACAGCAAAAATTTGGAATGACTATTTAGGAAAGTCGGGGAAGAAAATGCAAAAGCTGGGTTACAGCTGAACATTAAGAAAACAAAAATAATGACCAGAGATTACTTATGTAACTTGAATGAGGATGCTAAGGACAGCAAAATCTTTAAAGCTTTTCTAAACCTTGGCTGAGCCATAAATCAAAATGGAGACTATAGTCAAGAAATCAGAAGACATTTGTCAGAAGAAATCAGAAGAAGTTTGTAAAGTAGCTATGAAGGAACTAAATAAGATCCTCAAGTATAAAGATAAATCATTGAATGCCAAAGCCAGCACACTCCATACCAGAATATTTCCAGTTTCTATGGATGGGTTGTGAAAGCTGAACAATGAAGAAAGCTGATAGGAACAGAATCAACTCATTTGAATTTCATTTGAAATAGAGGAGAGCTCTACAGAAGCCACAGGTTTTCAAAATGACCAATATATGGGCCCTAGAGTGAATGAAGTCTCAACTCTCCCTAGAGACCAAGGCCATTTCCACACTAGCCTGCTATAGCGCAATTATTCCACTTTCAACATCCTATGGAATCCTGGGGTTTGCAGTTGAGGGAGGGGCCTTAGAGGTTGCTCTCCATTGAGGTTGCTCAAGGTTGCTCTCCTCCTCAAAGGCCCCTCCCTAAACTGCAAACCCCAGGATTCCCTAGGAAGTTGAAAGTGGAATAATCGCACTATAACAGGCTAGGGCAGAAATGGCCCAAAATGAGGTTATCATACTTTGGAAATATCATGAAATGACATGACTCATTAGAAAAAGATGATAATGCTTGTTAAAGTGGGAAGCAGCAGGAAAAGAGAAAGACCATATTATAGGTGGAGAGACTCAAACAAGGAAACCATGGACCTGAGCAGAGCTGTTGATGACAGGGGTTTTTTTGCAGTCTCTCATTGTTAGAGTCACCATATGCTGAAGCCAACCTAATGTCAATGAACAAGTACATGGTACAATTTTCCAAATAATAGACGCCATTTCCGCACAAGAAGGGAGGAGTGGTTCACCATGTGTCAAGAGCGGTGTTTTTATAGGATTCAGAAACTGTGCTGTCTGCACACACACACACACACACACACCATTGACATCGTACTAGTGTGGAGAACAGTGGTTGCTGCATCCACAACAGCAAGTCCCTGGCCAATCTCATTCTCCTCATTCACCCTACCCCACCATCACTGATTGGTCTGTTTTTTAAAAACATACACAGAGACACATTGTAAACACATTTCTGTGTTTGCTATGTTTGTGCAAAGGTATGTATGTTAATTGATATGTGGAAAAAAACAGTCTTAACAGTCCATTACCAGATCCACTCTCTTACACTGTCTGTTTAATGCACAAAGACAATAATGACAGCAGCCTGTCCTTTGATGGGTGGAGAGAAATAGGGACAGAAATGTGGACGAGACAGCCTAGGAATGCCTATAGCTGGCCACTTCTGGGATGTAAATTGATGCTACACTTCTGCATGTAGGCAAAAACCGAAGCAGAATCAGTTTGGGAGATTTACATCAGAGTTTTTCTGGTTTTCACATACAGCGGTTTCATATCACAGTGAATTGTTCTAGGAGCTGAAAACGTGCAGAAACCACGAGGAAAACTATGATGCTAAAATGGTTCAATGTGCAGATGTGAGGGTGAGGATTTGATGCTACTACGATGTATCAACCTCATGAAGAAATGGCCCTAGTCAGTCATTAAAATATAAATGAGAACAATCTCATCCTCCATCGCCAATTCAACAGTGGGTCTCAACCTCAGTCTCTTTCTTTATGCCACTGTGCCATCTTCTCTCCTATTACTTAAGCAGCATAAGGAAGGAAAGGCAAATTAGGCCAAGAAGTAATCCTGCAAAGAAGTAATCCTGCAAAGAGGCCTGTGGAGTTGAGTTTCAACACCTCTATCCTACAAGCTAATGCTTCATGCTTAACCTTTCCCACTATTTTGATATTTTGATATTTTCCTATGCCTTCATGTGAATAGGATCTCTCAAAGTGTTAATTTCTTCATTGTTAACATTGGATTTATTTAATTTTTTTCACTTCCTGGTCACTCAGTGTTATACAATTCCACAAGTATCTTTCATCTGAGCGAGAAAGACCGAGTACTATGTACTGCTAATTCAAATGCACCTACCTACTTTACTAATGAACAAATTAACTATGGCCCATGGACTCTTTTCAGTGAAACTCCAAAAGAATAAAATATAGAGCATCTGATAGTGCTTACTCTCTGCATCATACAGTCAGCACCATAAAATCAGTGAACAAATATGTTCAAGCAGAACATTTGGCAACCCATAATGTCCTTTGTCATCTCATATAATGAAGACAAACTGGATTTTTGATCAGTTTCCTTCTTAACAGTAAGCTATACTTACTGTAATCAATTTCTTCAGGGACTCTAACAGAAATTTTTTAAAAAGTTTAGAAGAAATAACAAAATGAAGGTTCAGAACTAAATAAAAAAAATAAAACTTGAAGTATCCATCAGATCTGGATGTGGGTACACCAGCATCTGAGAAAGCTTACATGAAATGCCATGTATGTTTTTTTGGAGATATGTTCCATTAAATTCAGTTGGATATGCTGTACTTCCAGAGATATGCTTATAGTAGGATTAGATTAAGGCCCTTTTCGCATGCTTTTTTTTTTTTTTTTCGCGAGCGCCCCTTGAGCATCGCGTGAGTGTGAGCGGTGCTCCGTATGACACACTCCCCCTCACGTGACTCTCACAAGGCTGAAGCAGGGGGCATGCTCATGTTTTGACTTTCAGTTTTAAGCCGAAAAAGCCCCGCGCTCGCGCAGTGTTCGCGGCACCCTCGCTCACTTACCTGTGTGCGGTGCTTTGGCGAGCAGGGGCAGTCGAGCTTCCTTCCCCCTGAGCAGCCTACAACTCCCAGTCTGTGCTGCGGAAGAAAGGGGCGGGGCACTCGTGTGACGGTCGCACAAGAAGGAAGGCCATGCAGGAGGCAAAAAGGGCTGTCGTGAGCAGCTCATGTGAGTGGCTGCTCGCGCAAGCGCCGTTCCCCACTGCCACGACGAGGTAAGGTGCGAAAAAGGCCCATGTCTCCCACCCCCTGAGAGAAAGTGTGAGAGGGAGAGAGAAAAGCAAATTTCAAGATTTTGTGAAGGAAAGGGAGCCATAAAAAAAATATTTATCAAGAATTAGCATAGTGACCATTTGATTATTCACTTGGTTCAGGGGTGTGTGGTAGAGGATGGAGAGAAACCTATTTCATTGTTTAAATGTGCGATTAATTATCTGCAGAGATCTGTAAAAAGAAAAAAAAATGAGGGAGATGAATAGTTGAGTAGAGCGGTGTTATGATTCTCTTTATATATCAAGACCTAAATCCAGTTATGAGTCCCACCTAGACATTTGAATCAACGGCTGAATGAGAATTCAACATTTTATATAAACCCCATTGTTTCAGTGAGTTTACTTTAATTGATACTAGCAATTGTATTTAGGATCATGAACCCAAATGGCAATATTAAAAACCTCTTATATTGATGTTAGTGGAAAGAAATGTGTGTTTCTTTACTGGTTTGTTAATCTGAAAAAAGCATTTCTTGGATTTATTCTCTTACACTCACTTCTTGTTGATAACCTCTCTGACTCCCAACCATGAAGTTTTCAACTGCTGCCCTCACAGTGGACAAAGCCTTGGAGCATCTTTTAATCTGAAAGGCTCACTATTGAAGAAGCTTCTTCATTGATCTTAGGAAAGTCATGCCACCATATTCTCCAACTGTCCCAGTTTGACAGGGAGAGTCTCAATTAATCCCCTTTCATCCTAGTTCTTCAGCTGCTTTTCAGAAGTCCCAGTTTCTTTCCTTCTCCCCCACTTTTCATTTTCCCTCTTTGTCCTCACCTTGACTCACTTGCTGCAAACTGAGTTCAAAGTGCCAAAGTAATTTGCACTCAACACAGCTGGGAGAGAGGGAAAGAGAGGATGGGGTCTTGTTTTGCCCAGTAGCACTCTGATGGTGTTGGCTATGTGTGTCCTGGTTTTCATCTATGAAATGTTGGAAAGTATGTATCACTTCCTGTTCCCATATTTGCCACCTTAACAGCAAATTTTAAATTTGTGGAGGATTGGGGGCAAGTTGTGGAGTGAAAGGGAAGGAAACCAACATGTTCATGGATGATTTTAATTTATTTTGAATGATTTTGTTTTGCAAAAGGTAAAAACTGGGAGGTCTTGAGGCCTTTGGGAGAGTGCTAGGAGGACTCAGGGCCTTTAAAATTAGGGTTCTTCTTCACACAATGTGCATATAACTTAACAGAAGTTCCTGCCACAAGATGTGGTGGAAGAAGGTGTAAACCAAAGGCTGTTAGCTATGATAGCTAAATGAGAGTTTTATGTTCAGAGACAGTCAATCTCTGGACACAGTTCCTAAACCTGAGGAGGGGAAAACATTTGGGAAAGACTACTGGCTTCATGCACTAATATGGGATTTCCTAGCATCACCTGGATGGCCTATATTGGAAATCAAATGCTGGAATGAATTAGCCTTCTTCTATTTGGATCACTCCATCACCCCTGATCATTAACCTTCCTGGTGGCTGATGGGAGTTGTAATACAAAACTCAGAAAAGACAATGGTGTGGAAGATGGGAATAGATGGAACTTTGATCCATTCTAGTGAGGTTCTTCTTTCATCTTTATAATTCTGAATGTTATCTCTCAGGCTGCGAGCTAAAAGACTCACTGTCTGAAATGTAGTATTTCTGATTGTTAGTTTCAACCAAGGAAGAAAAGACTTTCAAAAAAATAAGAAATTATACTCAGAAATTGCTAGTTTTCCTCCATTTTCTTTGCCAGGATAGTTCATGTTTAAATAGAGATCACAGTAGAAGTTCCCTAGGTGCATGCTGCTTCTTTTATGAACCCTGAAAAAAAAATGCCATCATTAGATAAAAGTAAAGTATGAATGGCTGCAATGTTCTAAATTGTAGAGTAACCTCACTCTGCTCATAAAGGGTGATATGAAAGCTATCAGAGGCATAGCTGTCTTAAAATTATTGTGTCGAGAACATAATTCTGACCATCTCTTTTTAGAGACATGAACCAAAATTCATTTTAGGATTCATCTGTCATGCTCCCACCATTTGCCTACAACCCCTGTAAACTGTAAGTACATTAATGGCTAGAGTGCATCTTGCTTGTGCAGCCCTCAGAATGAAGTAGAGAGATTACTTTATAAGCACTAATACACTGGTGGCTATCAAATAAGTAGTTTTTCTATTTTTTTTATTTTATTTTTTTAGAAAAAGCTATCCCTATCTGATGTGCTGGTGTATTGAAAGTGATTTCCATAATGCAGGTAAAAGTCTCCACAAAGTTCAAATGCCATCCCAAAATAATAGAGGAACTATCAACTACAGAGCTTCTCTAAGACAGAAGGTTAACTTCCATATGGAGAGAACAATGCTGGGAAGGTAAAGAAACAATAGTATCAGCAGTGTAGCTCTGTAGGGGTAAGAGCATTGCCCCCTCAAATAAGAATTCTGGTAAGAACAGATCTATCCTATCATTAGAGAATATTTACATAGAAATGATAAAGCAACAGATAGCAGATCCAAATAATGCAATCACAAATAGAAGTAGCATAATAGCATATATATCTATTTCAGTCTGGTTCCAAGCCTGGTTATGGTATTGAGACAACTTTGGTCAACTTGGTGGATGACCTACGCAGGGAATTGGACAGGGGGAGTGTGTCCCCATTGGTACTGCTGGACCTCTCAGCTGTTTTCAGTACTATGGTATCCTTCTGAGTTGCCTCAGGGGCTTGGAGCTATTGTTCTACAGGGGCTCCTTTCTTTCTTGGAGCAGCACTCTCAGAGAGTGGTCAGGGGATTCCTGCTCAACTCCTTGACCATTGACCTGTGGATTCCTTCAGAGTTCTGTCTTACCCTATGATATTTAACATCTACATGAAACCACTGAGAGAGGGTATCTGAAATTATGGAGTCAAGTGTCACCAGTATGCTGATGATATTCAGCTCTATTTCTCCTTTCCACTCAGTTCCAAGGAAATGATACCCAGCTCTATTACTCCTTTCCTCCTAACTCCAAGGAAGCTGTTCTTATACTAAACCTGTACCTGGCAGCTGTAATGGCCTAGATGAGTGCAAACAAATTGAAGCTTAATCCAGACAGAGGTGCTCCCGGTCAGTTGAAAGACAGATCTGGGAATAGGGATTCAGCCTATGTTAGACGGAATGACACTCTCCCTGAAAATGTATGTTCACAGTTTGGAGGTTACTCCAAGACTCAGCTCTGACCTTTGAGTCTCAGGTTTCAGTAGTGACCTGGTGTGCTTTCACACTGTTAAAGCTAGTTCACCAACTGCATTCATTCCTGAAGAACTCAGATCTACCTACAGCACTGTGTTTTGTTTACGTCCCATTCAGACTACTGTAATGCACTCTCAGTGGTTGTTTTGTGTGTGTAGGGGTGCTATTTCTGGCACTCCAAGTGACCCCTGGAAAGTCCCAGTGACAGAAAACTGATCCCTGACCTCATTGAGTTGTTCACCATCACTTACCCTAATTTACAACTAAAGTAAAGGGAACCTGACTTAGGAGCTGGTGGCTTTTTCACTGACAAGTTGTTGATGAATAGAGGAACTTTCAGTGGGAAAATGTTGTGTGGAGAAGGATTTTCCATAGTCCCTAGAAAAGGAAGCAATCCCCTTTCTATGTTGTGGTAGAAGTTCAACAACCAAAATTACTTGCCACTTTTTGCTAGTAGTCACTGTGCTGTATAGATTTCAGCCAAGAACTAAAACAAAAACTGTGTCCCATGTTGATGAAACTTGTATAGTCAACATAAAGAAATGTAAATAAAATTTCTGAGTAAGATTTTTGTATTGCCAGTTAGATCAGCAATTCCATTACATGTCACATCTGCCCATTTCTGACTCACAGCTATATATTGTTAACTGGTAACTACAGAGCAACATGGTTGCCTCTTAGCAATACTTTGCTTTGGGTTCTTTTGGTATAAAGAAACCAGAATGTTTACAACAATTCCAGGTGGAGAAGATTGAAGTTTTCTCAAGGTCATACATGAGGAGCTCCCAGAATTTTAACCTTGAGAATAATTTAAATAAATCCAGATATAAAAGACCATCACATTTGCAGCAAGCTAGATTTGTTTTTTAAAAAATGTCATTGGAGAATTGCATCAAGATGTTAACATGAATGTAACACTGTAGGGAATCTCAGCATGCTACTCTAACCCATTTACTACCAAACCATAGGAAGCAACTTGCTGTTGGCTCCAAGCTGGCTTTGCTGACTGTTGTATTCTGAACAGAAGTTATGTTAAGAAGACATCTCCTGCAGTCTCAAATAAAGTTCAAGATCTTTTTCCAGATCTTGGTTTTGGCAGTTCAGAGTTAAAGTTATTAATGAACTAGAAGTTTAGCATTTGTAGCAATTTAGTGATTGTGTCAGAAAGTGGGCACCACTTATGTGTTTGACTATTTAGTTTTTATTAGCTATCCTGAGTCTTTTGAATTCAAATATCCATAATAACAATGAGATTAGAACAGCAACCCAGATACAACTCTCTCTATCCAGTGGACCATACTAGTTCACAGTGGGAGAGGACATCCAGTATCACAAAAACTCTTGGCAGAATTGCAGCCTTCTTTTAATGCCTGCTTCTATATTCCCAACAAAATGATCATCAACAAGTGCAGAGAAGCAATTTTTGAGATATGGATGTTCCATCACTCCACAAACCCATTACCTTTCAGGTATCGTAAGTTCTGGTCTGAAGAGCAAAACTCCACAGGACAGGATTTAAAGCTGTTTATATACACTCCAGACAAGTATTTGCCAAGATTTACTAGTGACACTCAATTTGATGCTGGCCATGGCCAGTGACGATAAAAAAATTGGTCTATATTTTATAAAGGTTGCACAATGCACTGAAAGAGAGGCATGATGGGAATGTTTTGTAAAGGACAGCCGAAGAATCTCCATCGCTCAAGTTTTTAGGGCTATAGATAAGTGTCAAAGAAAGTGCAACTCACAAAGGTAAGTTGAAAGCTAATGATCCTGCAATTATTCTCAGACTTTTAAGTACACATAAAATGCCAGGTAACTGGCATTGTGTTTATGGCTGTTTGTTCTTTTTCTGAAGGAAAAAAAAAGATAATCCACCTCTGGTAAAAAGTGATAAGCTCATTCTGCTAAACTATGAATTAAGCTTCAGTGCAATTGTAGTGGTCTGGAATTTGGAAAAAAAAGAATGTGATATACTTTGTAAAATAAAATAAAAAGTTCTAGCTAGAGAAAATGGGGTGGAATGGATGGAATAAGAAATACCGTGCAGAATAAAAATGTAATAGTATTTCCCATTTTCTTTTCTTACATTTGAGAGAATATTGTTGTATAATATAAAATTTGAGCTTTCAGGTAAGAAAAACTGCAACAGAAGCTCAAACTGAAATGTTTGCTTTGACAAATTAAATTGAAATTATCATGGAGAAACAGGAGGAATAAGCAAGTATATGCTTTTCGGAGAAATAACTGAACGGTTCAAAATATAGTGCCCTGTAATGGTACAAGCATTTTCTAGAGAAAGGGGCTGAATCTTTTCCAAAATCTTTCTTCATTTGTTTCCCAAACACATGCTCTGCAAAGAGTTTCAGGAAGAATGAGTTAAAGCTTTAAATCTGTACCTTATGTAGCTTTAGACCAATGCTGTATAGGGAACATCATGCCTGGGCCAATGTGTCCTGCCTGCTACATCTATGTATTCAGTAGGATGTTGAGAAGAGGAGTCCACAAGTACACTACTGAAAGTAGGGCCAGAGTGCATGTGTGTATGGAGAGAGAAGGCAAATTAGTGGCCCTATTGCTACCCCCCCCCCAAAAAAAGTGTAATCACCAGTTGACCTTGGATAGCTGCACTCCCATTGCCTTCCCAGAAAAAAAAAAATCCCCTCAAATGCCTGAAAGTCAAGTCTGTTTCATTTTCTGTTTTTAAAAAGGTATCTCTTGGGCCAATATGGCCAAGACAGCCAAACATAGTGAAAAAGGGCTCACAATAATGATTCTAAGGACTGCATGCTGCCTGTGGGCTTCATTTTGCGTTCCTCAACATACCCTCCAACAGTCCCAGTTTGGCAGGGATAATCCCAGTTATGGTAACCCTCTGTCTTCCCACTTTTTCAGTTGCTTTTCAAATCTTCCAGGCTATTTCCACACAATGAGGCTGTGCCTCTTTGGGGATAGGATAGCAGTGGTTGACTGGTCATGCTTTCACACAATGTCATTGCCAGCCCACTGCCATTCCATCCCCAAGTGTTGCACTCATGCACTATTCACAAAATGGAAAAAATCTGTTTTGCACCTACAGTTGTGCGCCACTTCCATGTTTACCACCACATTGAAGGGCAGGGAGGTGTGATGGCAATACTTCCTTCCATAGTGCAGCATGGGAAAGTGCCCGGTTGCACTGCAGAAGGAAGAGGCAGGGCCATCGTGCTCCCTTCTATAGGGAGACAGTGAGGTGCAGAGAGGAGCATTCCTGTTACATTCCCTTCCCTCCCGGGACTGCTGTGGGACAATGCATGAGGATATCATCATGCGGAAATGGGGCATACTTCTCTCTCTTCCTCCCTCTTTTCCCCTTCATCCTCAGTTTACTTCAGTTGCTGCAAACTGGGTTCAAAGTTCAAAAATAGCCTGCACTCAGTTTACTGGGTTGGAGGGGAGAGGAGAAGAGAGGAGAGGAGAGAAGGAGATGAAATCTTTCCCTTGCATGTGACAGGCAAAAGCAATTTTCTGCAGACCCTCTGAGCATGGGTGTTCTTCCTCATTAATAACTCTTACCATTGTGACCACGCTGATTTTGCTTGGCCTCATATGTCCCAATTTTCATTTGTGAAATGTTGGAGGATATGACCCTGAACTAGATAGATGCATTTGCTGGAGGCAAGAGATCTGGAGCATTCCAAAAGGGCAGCAGAGTGTTGGCTATTCACTTGTTATTACTGCATTGCTATTGCCAGAAACAAAGAGAGGTGCTTGTTGAACAGTCTATCGAATGAAAATTACTTGGCTGGCTTTGGGTACTTATGTACCTTGACTTAGGTGACTGAGGTATGTGTCAGGCAACAAAATGTCTTGGGCTATCCCAGTAAATCATAGAGTATCTAAATGGAAAGCAACTATTTAAGAGGAAACACAAAACAGATGAACAGTTTCATTTTCTCACTGAGGGTATTAAGTACTCCCCTCCCTACAAAATTGCTAATAAAAAAAAAATCTCAATATTTTGTTTCACACACAACCTAGTGGAAGAGTTTACCAAAACTGATCTTGCTGTGGGAAATCAGTTAAAAAGAAGCTATACTTGTTTTGCAGATATCTTTGCCACATTCTGGACATGTTGAAGATAGCAACCTTTTGCATACACTAAATTCAATGGTAGTTAGATTGTATGTTCACTCTAGAAGTTTGGGCACAGAGCCCATAGACTGCTTCCTGTTTGTTTGTTTGTTTGTTCACACCCACCCTCTTCCTATGACATGTAAGCATTCTTTGTTCTTGGGAGTGTCTGTGCCTCTCTCTTCCTTCCTGCCTATTCCTCTATGGAACATGTGGTCTTAAGAGCTCTCCAAAAGTAGATGCTCTGAAGTCTCTGAATACATAAAACCTTTCTTTTTCTTACCTTTCTCCAAGAAGATGAACCTATATAGATTATGCACAAATATCTATAAATAAATTATTTTCATATACTTTTTAAAGAAGACTGAGTTTGAGTTTACTTGTCAGCTAGAGTTAAGTGTGTGAGGGGCAATAAGGTAAGCTGGTTCAAACGTCTGCCTAGAGTGTTAATTGTTCTGCTATGTAGAGAGATCCACCAAATCTCTCTCATTATTTCCAATCGTACATTTTGCTCTCAAGGTGCATGATGAGTGGACAAAACCAGCCTTCATTCAAGCTTTCTCTGGTTCTGTCTTTACAGAACAGAAATGAAAGCAGATCGGACATGAACAACTTATTATGACTTGTTAAGGAAATTAGAGCAAGACTTCAAGATGAAAACAGCGCAATAACTCCAGGAAGAAGGTCATTCAATACTCACACAGACAATATTATCTAAAATTTATTGAAGACCAAAAAAAAAAAAATCAGATTTAGAAGTTCTGTTAATGTGATAATGAGGAACATTTGATTGCCAAACGATACAAATTTTTGTTGAAAATTGAAATGGAAGAGCAAATCAAGTCAAATGTGGATAACCTATTATGATTTGCTAAGAAAACAAGAGCAAGACTATGAGATGAAAACAATAAAACAATTTCAAGAAGAAGGTCATTCAATACAATGGCCTTCACACAGACAATACTACTTAAGATTTCTTGAAGATAAAAAGAATAATGACTTTGAAAAGACCAAATTGGAATGTGAGAATGAAGAACATGTGATTGCCGAATTACAGTGAGTCCAAAGAGGTGCACGGGGGGGGGGTGGCAAGTGAGTGTGGAAAGGCATGGGGAGGAGAATGAGTACAGAGAAGCACAGGGGGGTAGCAAGCGAGGAGTGAGTGCGGAGAGACGTGGAGGGTGGCGAGTGAGCGGAGAGGTGCAGGGAGTGGAGAGTGAGTGCAGAGAGATGCAGGGGGAGGTGAAGATGGAGCTCCTTTCTCCCCATTCCTGTCAATTCTGCCTGGGTGGGGAAAACTCCCCACAGAGACGAAAGGGAACAGAAAGGTGCCTTTCCTTTCCTTTTTGCCCCAGCAGGCAGGAGTTACTCTTATGTGGCAGTGAATAAGATGCACCCCATTTTCAGAAGACTTTTTTTTGGGGGGGAAGTGCATCTTATATGCCAGCAAATACACTGCTTCTATAAATTTCAAAAACAGCAGATCCCTCTTGTCTTAGCACAGATCCCCCCATTCTGAGGATGCTGCCCATTCAGAACTGGGAAAATCTGGTACTAGTAGCTTCTGTGATGGATTTTGCTGGCCACCTTAATATTAATGATATTTAAACTCCATGATTGTCAATATGACAATATTTTACTTTCTTGCCTGGTAATAAGTGACATTAAAATCAGACTAGCCAGGATAATGGACTCCTTAATGTGGCCATTCACATAAGAGTGTCTCTGTGTGTTTACACACACCACTAATAAGACAAGATTCCAATAATTGAATCTGGTTTGCATCCACTCCTATTTTGTTTAATAAGCACTCAGGACAGACACATTTATTTTAAAGTTCAATGTTAATTAAAAGATAAGACTAAGAAGCGGTCTGGCAGGAAGAAGGTTTGTTTACCACAGAAAGCATCTGCTTTTAAAAAAAATATGTACTTAATGTCAAATCAAGAAGCAATTCTTATATTTTTAGTAGCTTTAATGATAGCTACCCTACCTCACCACGTATATAATTATCTTCCCTCATCTGAAGACGTTGTGTTGAAATGTTAACAGCATCTAGTGCACTTTGATTTTAAAAGGCTGATTTCTCACACATTTTGCATACTACTTAACTTTACTTCCAAAATTAAAGTGAAATTTTTAGAAAGTTGTTGCCTGTGAGCACAATACATCATTGACAATATATTATTAATGTTGCGGGGAGGTAAAAGTATAGCTCCTGTCTTTGCAAACACATTAGTGATTGTCAACACCACTGTTGCTTTGCTCAATGATATGATGCATGACACAGACATTATCAAGGATCAAGGCTAACAGAACAAAAAAGTGACAGCCTTTCATCTTTCTGTCTCTGAGTTATAGTTCTCAGTTTCAAGATCTCCTCTTCACCTTTAAAATTCTTAGCTCTTGCTCATATATCCCTGTGTGCAGCAATGACTGTGAGTGTAACCTGTGCTACACAGTGACAGCAGCTTGATACTACATTAATTGTCATGCCACCGTTCTAGAGAATCCTGGGATTTGTAGTTTAATGAGGTACCTAACATTTCCAACTAAAAAGCATTACTGTTGTGGTTCAGAGAACTGAGTGCAGTAGAGATGTCTAGGAGAGAGAATTCTAAGTACTTCCAACAAATTACTAATTCCAGGATACCATTGTGTGGAGTTATGGTAGTTAAAGAGGTGCCACACTGATATAAAAATACTGTTGAGATTAGGGATGGAACTCATGTGACCCTCTAGTGTTGATCTGCAGCTCCCAGCATTCCTTACCATTGACTCTGACACATCGGGTGGCTGAAATTTGTAGTTCAACAACATCTGGACTCAATCTTGGTCTAGAAATGCCCTTAGTCTCTTCATCCACCTATTCCATTCTCTAAAGCAATAGGTTTCACTGTGCTAAGGGAAAGAAATACCAAGAATTTGTTCTCCCAGTTCCCAAATGGGTGGTTGATAATTTCAAACCACTGATGGTTTGTGTAGAACAAGGTTGAGTATTTTCCAGAGTGCTTCATGATCCTATTTTCAGCTCCTCCAGAGCACCACAACACAGTGTCAAAATAGCTACAATGGAAGTGATAAGGCATCACTTCTGATTGTTTTTCAGACAGTTTGGGTAGGAAGAGTTCAATGTTTGGCAGCATTTTACATTGCTGAGCAGTACTTTAAAACCCTGGAAAGGATTTTCAGTCTATTGATTATTTTACTTTTGGCCAAGAAAAAGTTTTTAGGTGAAAAAAAGGAGCAGGTAGGTGCTTGGAGGGGGATCACTAAGGGTCTCAAGGGCTGCAATTGACCCCCTCCCAAGGGCTGCACATGACTGCAAGCTTTACAATCCCTATCCCTTGGGTAAAGTATGACTGAAAGAAATGATAGAACACATTCTGTTGGAATCATGACTTATCAATCTTTATTCATTAAAGAATATATCCTAGCTTTCTGTCTTTTTTTTAAAAAAAAGCTTCAAATTCACTAGCTTCCCTTTAAAAATTAGAATCTATCCTTTTGGAGCCTTTACGCGCTACACTTTTACAGTGCCATGATTCCAGTTTAACTGCCTTGGTTCCATCATGTGGAATTCTGGGATTTGCAGTTTAGAAAGGAGTATGTAGAAGTCTCAGCCAGAGAGCTCTAGTGACTCACCAACCTATAAACCCCAATATTCCATAGAATGCAGCCATGGCAGTTCAGGTGGAATCATAGTGTTATAGTATAATCCCATCCTGGGAGAAAGGTGGGATATAAATTAAATAAAATATAACAAATAGTATGAAAGGAACTTGATTTATGAAATCATTCTTGCTAACAAATCCACAGAATTGCCTCTTTTTTCCAGTGCTCATTGCAGAGTGAATACTGTGACAGCTGCACTTGAATAGCGGAGAAATGAGAAGAAGTGAGGTAGTTGCTTTGTTTTCATTAAATTATTTCATTTATTCTTCTGGTCTGGTATGCCAACCAATAAGATAAGAAAAATGTATTTGTGCGGTTCTTAAATTTTTATGGTTGTTTTGCCAGTATGTCTCACTTGCCATTGTGGGCACATCCAGCAAGAGCATCACTGGAAAAATTGCTGTATGAGGAGAAAAGTTTTACATTGCAGTTATTGAGATCATAGGCAACAGAGGAGAAATCTTTGAACAATGGACCAAATAGCTGAATAAAGAATCTTCTTCCTATAATATTTAGATGACAAATTAAGGGATAGATGTATGTATCTGAGGCAATAAAACTATTGTGGGGTATTTTCAACTATGGTGGTACATATTAGCATGCTCCACAGCAAGTCACAGAAATACCACCTGTCATTCAGCCACACTACATAAACTTTCCAGCAGGGGGTGAAATATTGTTTTAGCCATTTATGAGACAAAAGAACTATCCCCTATAGATCCCTTGTCTCATTTTTTCATCAGAAGAAGCTTAGGCCAGCAGACATCAGATATAAGTCTGTCACATAGAATTCACCTTCTGTAGAAATGGTTGGACAGTACCATATACCGGTAAATAAGAGTAACAGGTTAAAGTTGACCCTACTGAATTATATATTCATTTTTTTATCTTCACATGGTATACCAAGCATTCTTCATAATCATTAGCATAATCATGTAGCTTTCAAGCAGTTGGGAAACCTGACTGGCATGAATTTTGTTGAAGAATCAAGAATTGCCAATGGAAACTGGATACAAACCTAGCAAAAACAACAAAATTGTCAGAAAAGCAGAGCCTGCCATAATCCTGGGCAAGACAAGTCGAGACACCATGTTGACTGGTGTCAGCTGGGCTATTGAAGTGAGAAGTGTGGCATTTCTCTTTGAAGACAAACACCATTAAAAATTTGCCTGGAGGGCTTTTTCATCCTTCTGACACACTTGGACTGTGACAGCTCGATCGATCAGCAGATGCTGGTAAAAGCAGTCATCCACCAGGACTGTGATATCAGCTTCTGAGGCTATGTAAGGGAGTTAAATAATATTCTACTTCTCAACATATAAACATTCAAATTGAATTGATGGCTTCTTCTCCAGTGCCACGGTTTCTATTCATGATCCTTCTGCCACTTCTAGCTCAGTTATTAATTTCTGTGTGCTGCCCCCTCAGCTGAACTTCAGACCAGCAGCTGATCTCTCTATTAGCCTCACAGCTTTCAAATGCTGATGCTCTTTTGCCAGTGCTCTGCTTAGAGATACTCTTTTTATGTACTTACTAAAGGGGAAAAAAAAGGTACATGACTTAAGTTAGAGTTTCAAACAGTACTCTAAATGATTAAATGCATCCAGACAAATGTGTTTTGTGTGACTTCTTTAATGCAGCAAGAGATGTCAAGATTGTACTTTCAAAGTGACATAAAAGTAAGGAAATCAAAACCCACTCTGTACTGATAAAAGCCTTTCAAGGAAATGCACGGACATCATGAAGAAGCTAGACACTGGAGCAAAGTGCCAAAAGCAAAAAAAAAGAAGAAGAAAAAAGAGTTGACCTTTATGAAAGTTGGAAAATGGAGGGATCAAGATTCTGTAAACTGAAAATTGCTGCATCTACTCCTGAAGCCACTCAAATTAAATATAAACTAAGAAAGCAGCTCTTGTATTTTCAGCCATCTTAGCAAAAAACCTAAGGTACTACTAAAATTAAAATTAATCTAGTACTGTGAATCAGTACTAAAACGTGTAATAATGATGTTCCACTTGTACAAGCTCCATTTGATTTCGAAAAAAATATTTTAATTTGATTTTTTAAAATATAACTACAAAGAAAGGGAGGAAGAAATGAGAATAAAGTGAGGAAAGGGGATAGTACACAGAACATGATTGTGAACTAGGCATATATATTACTATAAGTTGGTCGTATTACCTGAAACACATTTCCATGAAGCTGGCTTCGTTTAAAATATTCTTCAGTAGTTTTCTAACACAGAGACACAGAACGTATAAACATGACTGGGTAAAGTACCAGCTGATGCCCAATGGCATTGTGCTTAGGGTCACAAATAGCATAACAGAGAGAGACCCAACAATGTCTACTTTGTTACCCACCAAGATCCAAAACCATACCTCTTGCAACATAATAATTATTGCCACCCAAAATCCATACATGACATAAGGGTGAGAAGCAACATGGTGAAAAATCTATCTCATACAGGTCTGTTCACAAGTAAGGATAACTCAGGAGTTATTCAGGAGCATCCATGGGCAGCTGCTTCTATGCATCCAAAGTGTGTATACTTCAGCTGCTGCTCATTCCTGCATGTAACACAATGGCTAGCTGATAATCTAAACCTGGAGGACATCTGTTTCCAAACAAGGCACCCAGGTAGGCACACAATGCTTGTTTCTGGGGTGGCCATTCACAGCATCTCTTTTTCAGCAAGTTGGAGCCACAGATTTGTGTCCATACACTCAAAGAATTAGCTGGGTTAGTGTGTTTTGGCAAAAAAAGAAATGAAATAGAGGAATCTAGCAGTATATTTGATACTAACTAGGCAGCAGAAATTTCTAGCATAAGCTTTTGCAGACTCTGTCCACTTGATCAAGATACAATCTTTGTATCAAGGATGTCAAAGATAGAAAGTGCTCTTTCCCAGCACCATTTCTCACTCCCACAATTCCAGCCCGCAGAAAGTCAGGGCCTCTTGTGCAATTCTGACCAATACATGCAAACTAGTGACTTCTACTTAAAAAAATATATATGAAAAGCCAGCTAAAGGCAAGACTTGGAGCACTGGAAACTGGGACAAAGCAATTGTAGTAATACATGATCTCATTCTTTTATCTGAAGTATACTTAATTCATTACTGCCAATCAGGGAGGTTTCACCCTGGGTAGCTAGGCATGTTCATTGTCTCTGACTAGGAGCATGAGATGGAAAGATTGCTCAGGCTGATTCAGCCCCAGAATTGCCACATACACAAACTCTGCCTGCTGGTATAACAATACATATTTTGCATGGAAGAGGAGAAAGAGGTATAAGGTGACAGTAAACATCCGGAAAGGCATGCAGCTCAGCTAAGAAGAGTGCCAAGTGCACCAGTGAATTATGGATAGGTCACAATGCTGGTTTCCATTTGATTGCCTAGTGAAAATTAAGTGGATGCACTGCTGTTTAAGAGAGTGGTTCCCAAACTTTGGTCCTCCAGATGTTTGGGGTTTCAACTTCCAGAAGCTCCAGCCAACTTGTGATCAACAGTCAGGTTCTGGGAGGTGAAGTCCAAAAAACCTGGAGGACCAAAGTTTGAGAACTATTGATTTAAGACATATTAACCATTATAAAACATTTTATAGATGTGGATGTGGAAGGAAAAGTTTTACTGGTATCCAGTGGTTGTCCCCAGTATGTAATTCTTCACTCATTTTATTCTCAAAGGAAATAATGAGTAATTTTAGCAATTTTATTCCCATTGTGAGAAAGTCTTCAAGAACTGTATACTTTTTCAAAGGTTATTTGCAATTTGGGAGTTATTCTGTATGAAATATGCACATTTTTAATGCAGAAAATGCTATAGCTGGGGACTTCTTGTATGCAAAACCCACAATTTTGCACAGAATAAGTCCCAAACTAAGAAAATTCTCATCAGTCCAAGATTCCCCTCATCACAGTTTCCCAACACTCAATAAATTCATTTTTGGCCATTTTTCACTTCTTGCTTAAGATTGTTTCCATCCCTAGTCCCCAGTTTTGTTAATTAGCAGCTGTAATGAGACAGGAAACCATTGCTTCTCTTAGGACCCAAAGGAATAGCATAGGACATCTTGATTAATTTTAGTTCAGAAGTTTCACACTTCAGCCTATTTCACTTTCCCTCTACCTAGGAAAGTGCCCCCACACAGGCATCTGTTTCAAGTCAGTCTACCATTTTCATCCATCCACTAGGAGATACTCAAGCATAATGTGACAGCAATTCAGATTAGTATATTTGATTAGTTTCTCATAAAACTGAAGACTGCCTTTAAATGGCCTTGTTGAAATATAATTAACTATCTCATCATTATTCCAGAGTAAGTAATCTCCAAGTATTTACATTCCCAATGGAGTTTTTCACTAAGGGTTGAGATCTTATCCATTTCATATTGAGTAACTAGATAGCAGGCTTGTGGCCTTTTCTATCAACTAAAATACAAGTCCCTATAGTTCCTTATTATGGCATATGTGGAGATCTGAGTTATAGGGCTTTGCATTTTGCTTAGAATAGTGCATAAGTTACCCCTGAGTTATAGCACAGAAACATGAGGAAAAGGACATCAGCAGAAACAATGGAAGAAATCATCCCTAAGGTTTTGCTATCGTAATGCTTGGTGTTGTGGGCGATAGAGTAAGCATTGGGTAGATGTAAGTTACAAACTCCCAGTTTGTTCAGTGGCTGAACTTTCTGTGTAATGAAGATCCACACTGCATGAGATTAGTTAATAAGTCTGAGTTATCTGGCTGCTAAAACTGGTACTAACATGTTGTCAGGTTTCTGATAACTCAGCCCAGCGATATGCCATATTTACAAAGTCAAGAGATCAGTATTGTCATCTCTGGAATTACTTGGGCTCCTTTTGTCCCTCAAAGTTTTTCTCTTTTGGAGACCAGCAAATCAAATTTCAGAATGTCCTGACATTAGAACTCTCACTGTGTCATGCTTTGCTAAATTGTTTCCATCTTTACCATCAAAACATTTATCCCCACAGGACACCCTTGAAGTTGTACACATCAATTAAAAAATCAATAAGGCTTACGTAACAAACTATTCAGGTCTTACTTGGGAATGACATTCCTGATGACCTTATGTTTCTTTAAGTGCCTCCAGGAAATGTGCTCCCACATGTCCTGGCAGGGTGTGAGGCATGGACAAGGTTACATCCTGACAGTCAGGAAGCAAGGCATGAAGCCAGGTAACACAGAGATGTGTGCTGGGTTGATATTGGATGGAAGTGTATCCAGAAGGGCTGTATATGTCCTGGTCCAAGAATCTTGCCCTTTGGATTCGTATAATTCTATTTTAACATAGTCTACAACAGCCTACTGCCATCTTTAGGATTTTCCACAGAGATGACAGACAACTAGATGAAATATTATCCTATACCAATATCATTAAAGTTTAAGCATTCCAGTCCTAATATACTGGTCAATAACAGTCACAGTAGGAGGAAGACTGGGGACAGAGCACATGATTTTCAAGCAGAAGGGTGCAGGTTCAAATGGCACTCACATGATAAATAAGTAATAAAGTCTAACTTAGGCCATTTCTGCACTACACTGTTATAGTGCTATTATTCCACTTTCAACATCCTGTGGAATTTTAGGGAGGGGTATTTAAAATTCTCAGCCAGAGAGCTCTTTTGCCTCAGTAAACTACAAACCCCAGAATTCCACAGGATGTTGAAAGTGGAATAATAGCACTATAACAGTGTGGTGTGGAAATGGCCTTAGATGCAGTCATTCCTGAGTGTGGAAACAGCTATTCCAGTACTTCACTTTCTGAGCTCAGCTCTACATTTTTTTAAAAAAATGGTACATATGCAAACACATTTTAACACTTTTTCTGTGTTTTTAAGGAATTCTGGTGCTAAACTCTAGTTTGGCACCAGTAGAGCTCCTGCTTAACTCAGAGCAGCTTCAGGATTAGCAGCAGTAAAATCCAGACTGATTTTATGATCCCATAGTGGCAGATCCACCTATCACTCCCAGATATTATCATTATTATAGTAATAACCAATATATCAATTACTAGTATTTCATCCTTTTCATATTTGTATCAGCATAATATATGGATCAGCTGTGAAGGCGCTTGAGGCAGCTTTGAAGTCAAACATAGGGAGGAAAGAGAGAGGGAAAATTTTAGTAGGAGGCGCTTGTGCTGACACTGGCAATATAACAATGGAAGTCCTATATTTACCCACATGCCCCCTAACCATGCAGAAGCCAGTGAAACTGAACTGTTAATAACATTCCTTCTGTGAATTACCAAGGAAGGTTATGCCTTTAGAACTTCAAAGTTTTATGAGTAAGACATTTGCAAGGCTGAGCAATAAGCTAATCTAAATAACTGACAGTATCGCTCTTCTAGAGTCAGGAAGGTGGGAGAGCATCAGAGGGGTCCAGTCAGCACCACCTGTTCAAGATATAATTAGCTCATGGAATTGCCTCTAGTGTAGGAACAACTTTATTGTGCTTAGAAACAATTGGCAAGGAACTGTCTTGTTCTACAAATTGCATTTTACTATAACAGTCAATTGAAAGTGGATAAATAATTTTAAAAGATGGTATCTTGCTATATGAGCCTGCCTAAGTTTTAAAAACCTTAGAGGAGGGCTTCCTTTGATGGGAGGTTGATTTACAGCACTAGCACAAAATCCTCCCTGAAACGCTGCTCTCTGGACAAAAAGTGTCCCAGAGCCAAGCATAACATAGCAGAGTTTCCAAACAGCAAAAAGGTACGCAACAGAGTATAACTACAGCATCAGCTCTGCCCCCTCTACCCACTGGTTAATAACTCATACACACAGAGTTTGTCATCCAAAATACCTGGAGGCTTTAATCTTCAGAGTTGCAATATATACACATCTGTACACAGGATACATAGATCCACAGTCATAGGTTCAGCATCATAGACACATCAAGCAGAGGTTCACTCAGACAGAGGTTCGGAGTCAGAGAGTTTTCCACTCCTCTTTTATACACACCTGCTGATAGGTCATTAGCCAGGCACAATGGCTGATGCAAGCCCTTGTCATGATTTCACTTTATCATGACTCAGCCCTTACTACATGTCCCCTAGGGATTACATCATGACTTGCCAAGTCATTCCCCGGGTGTTTCCACACATGTTCATCAAATGTATTTTCAACTGGGGCAAATGTCACCACATTTCTATCCAATATTCTCTTGCTCTCACCACCTCCCCATGGAATGTTTGGTGAGGACATAGGAAAGAACCTTCTCAGTGGTTGCTCCATGCACTGCAGGGTGACATGACTAGCCCTCTCCCTCCTGCCAGCAACAGTGCAACAAACAATTGTGGATTCTGTTCTTTACACCATCACTCAGTGGCAGGAGGCAGTTGGTCATGTCACCCTGCAGTGCCCTGCTCTCCAGTACCACAGAACTCCATCATTCAGATCATCTGCCTGGCTTTTAAGGGAGGTTTCAGGAGTACTTTCTGTTGTGGCAATGGTGCTATGATCACAAATATGACTATTTATTTATTTAGAGAATTTACACCCTGCCGTTTAGCCAAAAAGACTCCTAGAGTGGCTTACAAAATTTTAATATAAATATGAAGCAGTTACAAGGTTGTAAGTCTAACTTATGACATTGTAACTGCCTAACAGGATACCAGCCTACATTTGGGAATGAGTAAAATAAGTTGCTAATATAGCAAACTTAAGGAATCCTCATTTGGCAATTAGCTCTCATTTCTGCTAACATATTGCTTACTGTGGTAGTGTCCATAGAATCAGATCATTTTATCCGACAACATTGTATGACTGACATTCAGTCCAGACTAACAACAATTGTATTTTTCCCCATGTCTTCCATTTCTTTTGTCCATTTTCCATTTCTTCTATTTATTTTGTCTTTCTTGTTTTACCACTATTTCTCAAGGTAGTGCTTCTACTTCATTTCCTAGTGAGAGTTCTGGCAAAAGTCCTGGAATTTATCTAACATTCCCAAATGCTTCCTTTATCTCCCATTTCACTGAAAACAAGAGGCAATTCCTGTCCTTCAGGATAGGTCCTTGTTATTAAACAGGAAGTAGAAAAAACAAAATTCAAAGAGGTGAGTGTAAGAGGCAAAAGAGGGAATTTCTTACAGGAAAGGCTGCATAGTTTGTACTTGTGTCAACCAGCACTGGCTAAGATTCCTCCAGTCAGCCATGTGTATTAGTGAGGATGAGGGAGAACAGTTGTCATGTGACTTCCAGTGAATAGATATGACAAATTCACATATCTGAGCCTTTAGAAAATTCCTGTATAGGCATGCCAGAAGAGATTAGAGAAAAAAGACCAAAGGCTAATTCACATATGCCTAGAAGCAAAGGATTACTTGATAACTCAGTACTGAATGTGTAGACTGCCTCCACTTTAAAAAAAAGTGTTTATGACAATATCAAGTCTCTGTTTGTTGTCTTTGATAAATTACTGTTATCAGGTGATGAACATGCACATGCAACTCTTACTTTTTAAGAAATGGAACTCATTTCATTTCCATCTTCACCTTCCCCCATCTAGATTTTTAAGGAATGGACCAAGGAACAGTTTCCTATATTTACAACCTTATAAGACATCCAAAATAATGCCTTATACTCCTTGGCCATTTCCACACGGGGTGAGGGAATCGCCCCGTGACGCTACTCACCAGGCTTTTGCGCTCCCTGGTCTGGTCCACGCTTCTCTGGAGCAGTGCGTGGCCGCCACTCTGCACTGCTCCAGGGACGAAAATGGCGGCTTCCGGTTGGTCGAGGGTCGAGGGTCGACCAACCACTGAAGCTTGCCAGCCTAAATCCTGCCCCCAGCAGATTGTGGGCTCGCACCAATGTGAGTCTGCAAATCTGCATATGGGAGCAGGCTCACAGTGGCGCTCTCTGTGCTTTTGAAAGACCCGCTTTTAGCGGTATTTCAAAAGCACGCTGGATGACCACTTGGGGTCGTTCCAGGGTGGGCTGGACTGCGGACCTACATTCAGTAGGTCCAACCCAGTCCGGTCCCAGGTGCAGAAGTCCTCCCTGGAGGACGCTCTGCCCCGTTTAAAAAACCCCGTGCGGAAATGGCCCTTAAGACTCAAGCACCAATGTAGGGATTAAGTAATGTCAGATGTCTAAATATAGTCCTCATGAGTTTGGCATAGTGATCACAAATGTTCATTGATTCAGTTGAGATGTTCTCTTGGGAACATTTGAAGAGATTCCTTGTTACATTGTAAATGTAAGATATACTCAAATTGGAAACCTTTTTGAAGAACAAATTGTGTTCTTTGGCAAGAGGGACTGGAGGAACTGACCAAGTACTTGAATGCTTGACTGGCAAGACTCATTTTATATACTTCCATCTTTATATTGTACTATTGTTCTGACTGTGCAGTGCTTGAATGCAAAGCTCTCTTGTAGGGTCAGAGGTAGAATGACACTTTAGACAGCACACACAAGCACATTCATCCCACTACTGGCAATTTTCTATATCAAGAAGAAGAATCATGAATTTGTCTGGTAATCACAGTAATGAAACAAAAGAGGCAACAGAAATCCACAGAGTAGATTTCTCTCCCTATTTTGCCCTCATATCTTCTTAGAATTGTGAGGCAGAGGACTCACCTGGTAATTTTTAACCTAGGATAAAAAGCTGATGGTTATATTATATTAGTGTATTTACCTGGCATTGCCCAGGGTTTTTATTTTCCTCTTAAGGACTCACCAAATTGTCTTCTCCATTTCCTGTAACTTTGCTCCATGTTTGCCAATGCAATCTGTATTCACAGCTATTTACATACAGTTTGGATTCCTGAGGGAGTACACTGTCCTCCTCCTTGCTGCTAGGCCTCATGTCCATAGCAACCGGCCTATTTCTGTACCTGTAAATTTGCCCCATATTCCCCAATCCAATCTTTATTCAGAGTTGTTAACATTCAGAGGTTGGGTTCCTGAGAGAATACACTGTTCTCCTCCTTGCTGCTAGGACTCATCTCCACAGAAACCAGCCTATTCCAGTACATATACCTTATCCCCATATTCCTGAATCCAATCTGTATTCATAGTTGTTAACATACAGAGGGTGGGTTCCTGCAGGAATACACTGTCCTCATCGCTGCTAGGCATTGTCTCCATAGCAACCAGCCTATTCCAGTATCTGTAAGTTTTCCCCATAGTCCCCAATTCAATCCGTGTTGTCTGGTGATATTGATGTATTGGGGTTTTTTGTTTTTGTTTTCTTTCTGTTGAATTTGTGCAATGTTTTTACATTTTTCTGGAAGCATTTTTTGTTTTGAATTTCAGCTTTAAGATTCTTCACATAAGGAACCCATACAAACTACTGTGTGAGGTGAGAAAACCTTGTAACTATGGCCATTTCTGCACTACACTGTTATTGGCCCTTTTCGCACCTTACTATTCATCGTGGCAGTGGGAGGCAGCACTCGCGTGAGCAGCCATTTGAGCAAGCCGCTCATGGCAGCCCTTCTGCCTCCCGCAGCTGTTTGCCGGTCGCACGAGCGTCGCATGAACGCCCCGCCCCTTCCTTCCGCAGCGCAGCCTAGGAGCTGTAGGCTGCGCTGGAGGAGGAAGCACAACTGGCCCACTCATCTGACGCACCACACGGCAGGTAAGTACACGAGGGCCCCGGGCTCCCAGCCAAAAATAATAAAATGTGCGCGTGTCCCGCTTTAGGCTTGTGAGTGTTGCGTGAATGGGAGTGCACTGTACAGACCGATGCTCTCATTGACGCGACGCCCAAGGGGTCCTCTTGCAACAGAAACTGCATGCAAAAAGGGCCAAAGTGTTATTATTCCACTTTCAACATCCTGTGGAATTCTGGGATTTGTAGTTTACTGAGGCCAAAGAGCTCTCTGGCTGAGAAGTCTTAAATGCCCCTCCTTAAACTACAAATCCCAGGATTCCATTGGATGTGGAAAGTGGAACAATAACACTATGACAGTGTAGTGTGGAAATAGCCTCTGTTTGGAGTGGTGTTCATTCTTTCAGGTTTTCTTTATCTCCTCTTGGATATGTGGACTGTTAAGGGCTAGCAACAGAAGTGGTAATTACTTTGGAATTCTGTGCCAAGGATGTAGTTTTCTCCTCTACAATATCCTCCCCAAATCAAATGTCCAGAGTGTTGCACATGAGTTATTTTGTGGACAAAAACATATAGGTTTTTGGCACAATCAAAAAAGCAGTCGAAATAGTGCTTTCTGTGCAGAAAACCCATTTTTCTTTTGTACAGAATAATTCCTTCACAAGATTTTAGGATATTCAAATACTAGGAGAAAATTGCACAAAATTCTCACTCACTGACAGAGTCTCCTGACTGCTGAGAAAACTAATTTTGACCTGGGAATGAATAACTAAAAATATTATTTCTATCCCTAATCTGAACCAAGGTGGGATCACACAGATATGGGACTGAGGGGAAGATAGAAAAGACAGATGGGGAACCTGTGGCCCTCCAAGCACTGTTGAACTAATGCTGGTATCCAAATCCCATGCCACAATGTTAGAAATGATAGAATTGTAGTCCAACAACTCCAGGAAGGCCATAGGGTTCCCATTTATGGTGTAAGTCAGGGTTGGGAATCATATGCTTCTCAAGATATTGTGGAACTTCATGTCCTAGGATTTCTCACCATTGGCTATGCTGGTAAGGCAGTTGAGACTTGGCCCTTTCCACACGAGGCAGTTAAAACGGGTCAAGGCGTCCTGGCACAGAGGTCGTCCGCACTTTGGATCGACTAGGTGCGGGCTATTTAACTTAGTTCCGCACCTCAGTCCGATCCAACCCGCCCCCAAGTGGTTCTCCCCTGCGCTAAGTAAAGACCGGAAAAATCAGGTCTTTACATTTTCTGGAACGCACCATTGCATTCCTACTTACCTGTGCAGATGCACAGGCTCACACTAATGCGAGCCTACGATCAGCGGAGGGCAGGGTGTGGGTGTGGCCAGCTTCAGTGGTTGGTCTACTCCCACAAAGACACTGGAAGCCGCCATTTTGAGCCGGAGCAGTGCGGATCTACAGACCTCGCGCTGCTTCGGTTTGCCCTGCACTAATGGAGGAAACCTGCGGAAGGGCTCAAGGGACAGTGTGCATTACTTTGGACCCAAAAAGAGCCGGTAAGTAATGGCACAGAGCGATTCACTCACCTCATGCAGAAAGGGCCTAAATTCCCACAACCTTTGGAGGGCCATGTGATTCCCATCTCATCCTATGCAATATTGTTGCCTTCACTGAAGACCTGGACTGATGCTGAACACAAAATTAAATTAAACTTTTAGTATACTGCAAACATTTAGGTTCTTAATCCAAGTTGTTGTTCTTGTTTAATATAAGAATGTGTCTGTGCTCTTCACCCCTGTGTCTGCATGCAATACAGCATGACAACCCGAGGCCAATGTTCATTTTCATATACAATGGCAGTATACCTCTGACTAGGAGATTATGGGAATTAACAACAGGACGTAGCTCTCACCATCACACACAGCTTGTGAACCTCTTTGAAGCATCTGGCTAGAGATAAATGCTGAGATAAATGGATCATTAATCTGACCCAGCATGGCAATTATTTCACTTAGCTCTTCATCTGTAGCACATAAAAATAGCACCATTAGCCATTGTGAAACATTGCTGTTCTCTTAGTAGTATCATATCCTCTCCTACCACATATAACCCAATATGAAGATAGAATTACAGGAAGGTAATGGTCAGTATAAAATGATGCAAAATGAGAATATAAGAGAGTGGATTTTTTTAAAGAAATGCCACAAATTGAAATATTGGTTCAATGTGTGAAATGTTTATATCATTTTTGTTGTCTATCAAACTGTCCCATATCCTTCATTTTGGATATCTTTTGTTCACCATAATTTTTGAATTTAATTGTACTGTTACAGCCCCACAGACACCCAAAGATTGATATGGCTTAATTGACACTACATTGTTTGGCATTGATATAAAATGGAACATGAAGTGACTGGAAGGTCAAGCTGGACAGAAGAAAATTACTGACTGTAAACAAGGCAGGTCAGCCCACACACCACTCTCGGCACAGCCAAAATCATTATCAGACAGATTACCTAGCAACTCCAGAGACAATAGGCTTAAGCTGAAGCTGGAATATCTCTGTTCAGAAAAGAGAAGTTCTCACCAAACTGTGATTGTTTCAACCCTGTTCCCTCACACCAGGATGTTTCCCTGCTTTGCCTCCCCAACCTCTCTACAATACAGAGCTATTACGACAGCCGTTAACCCTTTGTCATCTAAACACTGGGACCATTAATTCTGTCCAGACCTAATTGTCTGTATTGTAATTCCCATTGTCCACTTAGCCGGGAAAGTCATTCACACCCATACTCGGAGGGTAGTCTTGGGATATAAAAACCCTCAGTTTTGAGTGAGTCAGTGCAGTCTTTTGCCTAGCTGAACGCCATGCTGTCAGCCAGATTTTGAAATGAGAACTGTCCTTAGGTGCCTACCTAAGCCACATCACCATTTTACCTTGCTTTTCGGCAGAATGGTAATTATTACCCAAACTCTAAAATTCCTCTATCCACCACTTTCCTCCCTTCAGCTTTCCAATAGTCCTTGTGTGCATGTGTGAGTGCTTGGATGTTTTGCATGAATGTATGAAACTTTTTAAAAAAAACACACACATTTTTAGTTTACATTTTGGATTGGCTGGTTCTGTCCTGAAAGACTCAGGAAACACTGGTGGAAAGATCTTGTTAAGTTACCCCCCTCTTGCAGACCTCCTAATCTTGAGCTAATTAATTCCGCTCTGTCACATGGAGGTACTGGCATCATGGGTGGGCCCTTGAGTCACCCATGCTTTGGGGTAATAGTACTTGTCTGGTTATAACCTTGAACATAAACAAAAATGAACAGACTGAACAAGATGTTGAATCTGTGAGCCCAGGATAAGATTTAGCACTGTCAAACTTGCTGGCTAAATCCAGAAAGGTCAGTGCTTTATCCAGTTTCCATCACTTAGGAATGAGACCTTTTAGTGCTTGTAGTGGGACTTTTCCATGCATTCAAAATTCTTCTTTTTAATTGTCCCCAATTTTTTGAACTTCCTGGCTTTGTTTCCACAGCGAAACTGACAATACCTTACCCCTCAAAAATATGACTTTTGTATTGTATACTTCCTCTCCATTAAATTGTGTGTCTGTGCGTCTTCAAGTCCCATGGTGGCTTATGGTGATCCTCTGAATTTCATAGGAATTCTTAGCAAAGAATATTCAAAAGTGGTTTTGCCAGTTCCTTCTTTTGAAATATAGCCCACAGCAGCTGATATTCATTGTCTGTCTCCTATCCAAGTACTAAGCAAGGCTGACCTTCCTTACCTTCCAAGATCAGAGGTGATCTGGCACCTTTAGAGTATTTAGGCCACCTCTTTCACATTAGAACAATTGCAGATGGAAACATCTAGAAAAGTAGTCTTGCTGAAGATATGTGTATCATTGAGCTAGGATTCTTGTGTGTTTCATTGAGATGGTGGTCAATCACATCAAAAGAGCAAGAAAAGATGTAATCTTGATGCACTGAATAAGTTACCATATCAAGATTCTTCAGATACAATTACATACAGAGAGGAGCACATGTGCCTGCTAGTAAAACTGCATGAGGAGAGCCTTCCTACAATCATATATGAAGCCACATCAAGAAGCATTTTATGGTGTTTTAACAGTGAGCTTTTGCATGTTGATAATTTACAGATCGGAGAAAGACAAAGACTGAACACTCCTTTGATCTGTACAGTAGCCAGTTCCATAATAAACCAAACTGTATTTCAGAGGATATAGTACATGGTGCAAATTGAATCTATGATGCCCTGAAGAAATGGAAAAGAGAAATCCTATAACCTATTCTAGTTACTTGTGAGAAGGCTCCCAGGACCTTATTCATACTGCAGATTTATAGCAATTTGACACTACTGTAACAGCCATTGGTCTGTCCTATGGAATCCAGGTGAATCTAGTTTGGTGAGGCACTTTGAAGTTGTGTACTGTGTTTTTTGTCTGGTCTGTTTTCAATTATGTTCTTAAATATAAATATATTTTAAATGGTTTTAACTATGTGTTTTAAATAGAAATGATGGTTAAAAAAATGTTTAGCTTATGTGATAGTACATATTTTGACAAACATTTATTTTAAATTTTTCAAATCACCTTGGGCCCCTTGGCAGGAGACAGACCAGATAAAAATGGAAACAAACAAACAAAAATTCTCTGGCACTGAATATTAAATATCTCATGGAACTACAAATTCCAGAATTCAGTAGGATGGAACCATGGCAATTAAAGTGGTATCAACATGCAACATGTGCATAGTGTGCATAAATCCCATGTTTCAGGGCACCAGTTGGAGTTGCAAGGAATTACTATGCTTTTCTGGGTATCCAAACAAAGAAATAAAGTTCAGGGTGAGTGGTCCTGCAGGATAAGAAAGTCTGAGTTTTTAGTGTGAGGCAGTTTTAAAACCTAGCTACTTATCTCCAAGCATTCCCAGCTGGGAATTTCCATGCCATGGTGTTTCCAAATCTGCTTCACTTGTGTAACATCAGTAAATCAAAAGGCCAGGAGCAAGGAAAAGGGTCTGGGGAGAGAAAGAGATAATAGGTGCATGTACTCACCTAAGCAGCTTAAGATCTCCTCCTTCCACATGATCTTGCCTGAAATGTTAGATCCTCTAAGGAGTCCCACAACTCCATGAAGCTAGACTGGAGGATCAAATGACAAGTCTTTCTCTGTAGCAGCACAGAAGATTCTAGAATACTGTAGTAGAATTCTAAACACCCCTCTCTGTAGCAAATTCCAGGATTCCACAGCTTGGAACCATGGCAATTAAAGTGGAATCATAGGACTTTTCTGCATGTTATGGATCCTAATGGCATCCTGCAGGGATCTAGGTAGAGCTTCTCCCAGGAAGAGAGCATGGGAGGAGTGCTTCTGTTCACACTGGCTATCTGCGGGGATGGAGGAGATGCGATGGCCATGTCTCTTCCTTTCGCAGTGCAGCCAGGCACTGTCTCAGGCTGTGCTGAGGCAGGAAGCATGCCCACCATGCTTCCTGAACCTCCACAGCTCAGGTAAGTGTGGGAGGATGGCAGGAGGGCTGCATGATCGCCAGTCATTGACAGGTAAAACCTGTCACATCATCTGGGGATAGGAGAATGATAGGACACGGATGACTTCATGCGTAAGCATTGTCCAGGTCACGTCCTTCTCCCATTCTCAATGCGGGATGACAACGTCCTGCAGAAAGGGCCCTAGTGTTATAACTGTGTAGTGTGAAAGGGCCCCTGGGCAAATTGTCCATCCCCGCAGATAGCTTCTCTGTCAGTAGTCATTGCCAGTCGTTTTGCCTGGCTGTGGTACCAATACTCAGAGGAGCGTGGGATCTAAACTACCTTTTAGTTCCCAACAATAACACAGAATGATGCTAGGGCAGGAACTTTGTGAAAATGAAAGCAGCACTGAGATCCAGCTACGTGGGACAGCTTCTAGTGCTGCACTGTGAAAAGCGGGATGAGTACAGGAATTAGTATTAGGTCCTGCCAGAGCACTAGGCCTGCCAGCTGTTACAGGATGCTAGACTTGATGGATGCTGTGGTTTTGCCAGATCTGAAATGATGATGTGTCTTCATGATTTAGAGGAGCAGTAAGGCCAGCATCTCATATTTTTCTTTCATTTTTCTGGGTCAGAATAATGTAACATCTCTAGTACTTTCCAAACACAGTGTCTTATTCAGATACCTTCTTCTCTCCCTACTCCCCTTTCCCCCTCCCCCACAAGACATTTGGATAAGATGCATTTTTAATCATCCACCAGAAAAAGGGACAAGAAATTGTGCGGCCGAACTATTTACAAAATAATGAATTGAGGCTGAACTAGATGTAAAACCTTTAGAATCCTGAATGTCACATGAGTTGAATACTGATACATTTTTTCCAATAGAAAGCCAGAAGTAACTTTTTAGTCCATTTGCAATGCAAAGAGTGAACTAAAGCACAGTTATCACACCATTCAATGCCATTTTATTCTCAGCACGTCTGCAAGTAGCAGCTGCTGTGGTACTTTAGAAACATGCTCCTTTGAGTTTGGTTTTTTGTTTTGTTTTGTTTTTCTAAAAAAAAAACAGGCTGCCCATAAAAAAATAACCTCCCAGAGAACAAGTAAAATGGTTCCCTGGGGAAAGAGCCGGTTATTATGTTTCTTACACCAGTATGCAACTCTTTATGACATTCTTTACATATAGGGCTCATAAATCAGAGATTGTTCAGCTCATGAAAAATTCAGCAACACTTTAAAAGCCAGTTTATCTAAAGATGGCACTGAGACATTCAATGCCCAGTTCAAAAGAGATATTTACATTAGCTGGCTCATTACAAATGAAAAAGTGGTATTACAGTGTATACTCTCTAATCATAAGCTTCTTTCTAATGCAATCTATTTGAACTCAAAGCATAGGAAAAGTACTCCAGCTTCTTGGACCATATTCAGGCACCTGTGTCCCTCCCTGTGTTGTTAGACTCAAACTTCCACCAGCCCCAACCATCCTCACCAATAGTCAGGGCTGATGGCAGTTAGAATTCCACTTTCAAGGAAGACATCTACTAAGAATACACTGAATATTTTTTTAAAAAAGGTTTCTGGGTTTTTTGTCTGCACATTGCATCTTTTAATGCTTAAAGCCCTTTCCCACACACTCACATCCCATCCAACACTTCACATATGCAAGCCAAGACCCATATGGCCAAGCAATATTAGACTGTAATTAACCCAGCAAAAGTTATTAATGAGGAAGAATAAACAAGCTAGGAAAGGCTGCAATAGTATGCCTGTATTAATTTATTTAAGCATTTATACTCCCCCCCTTCAGCCATTCTTCTAAGAGAGGCTTTTGCTGAGTCTACTGGGAAGAGCAAGATTCTCCCCACTACTCTTCTCTACTTCCTGCTGAATCAATTGAACGAAAACTATTTTTGCATGTTGAACTCATTTTGCAGCAATTGAAGTAAACTGAGGACAAAGGGGGTGTGACAAGCTCCTACTTCTCCCAGGTTGGTCTGCAATTCCTGATCTTTACCACATAACTCTGCCTCTCCCTCCCCCTCCCCATAACACTATGTTTGTGAGAAAGGGCAAGCGTTTCCAGTGTTTATTTAGAACCACTTAATAATTTTGTGGTAGTGTGTTTTCTGTGTTACTTCTAATGGTAGACAACTCAAGGCAAGTCAGTATTTACAAATATAAACTGTAACATTTGTTAAGATAACAATAAGAATAAGGTAGCATATTAGCGTTCCTATGTAGTTCAATGCTGATACATTTGTTCAGTGTACTCTTCGGAAAGTATTAACAGTTAACTCCCTGCTCAGAAACAGTTCAATTATGGCCTTTTCCGCACAGGGCTTTTAAAACGGTGCAGAGCATCCTCCAGGGAGGACGACCGCACCTGGAAGCAGACTGGGTCCAGACTACTTTGTGTAGTTCCAGACCTCAGCCTGCTCCGGAACGACCCAAAGTGGTCATTCAGCGTGCTTTTGAAAGACCGCTTAAAACAGGTCTTTCGCTCCGGTGCAGCTTTGCAGGCTCACACCAGGGCGAGCCTGCAGATCTGTCAGGGACGGGCTTTAGGCTGGCGAGTTTCACCAGTTGGTGGAGAGCCTCCACCAACCAGAAGCCACCACTTTCATCCCCGGAGCAGTGCTGAGCGGCAGCCAGGGATTGCTCCGGACCAGCCTTGACCCGCGGGTGGAGCACACAGGTCTGGTGAGTACCGGCACAGGGTGATTCCCTCACCCCATGTGGAAAAGGCCCATGTCTTTAGGCTTTCACAAAAGGCATAATTATCATACAAGAGCACTTTGGCTAAACACCCACCAAAGGCTTAACCGCCAATCTAGATCACACTCTCTGACCAGATCCTACTAGGGTTCAATTATTATTATTCTGCTTCTCACTAGTGCCACTTCCACAGTATCTGGTTATAGTGCTATTATTCCACTTTCAACATCCTCTGGAATCCTGGGGTTTACAGTTTAAGGAGGGGCATTTAGACTCTTTAGCCAGAGAGTTCTTTGGCTTCAGTAAACTAAAAAACCCAGAATTCAACAGGATGTTGAAAGTGGAATAATACCACTATCACAGTGTAGGGCAGAAATGGCCTAGGTTTCCTCTGAGAACTAAACCTCTCAAAACAGCCACACTCTCTGACTGGCTAAGGGACTTTTCTCCCTAGCTCCTTGATAGGCTCTGACTGAAGAAATAAAAATACCCACTGGTACTTGGCTTTACATATTTTCTGTCAACCACATGCCCTTTCCATACAGTACTGGTCTGGGTTTCTCTCCTGAGGTTCTATTCTGGTTGCCTAGCAATCTGCTTTCCGACTGGGCTGGCTTCCCAGATGGGCACATCACCAGAACTTGGTCACTGGGGAGTAATAAGTATAATAAGTGTAATAAGAAAGTGTAATAAGAAGGAGAAGAGAAAAGTGTAATAAGAAGGAGAAGAGAAAAACTGGGACATTTTAAAGGCAGCTAAAAAAAATGGGATGATGGGGATGAACTGGGACTGTCCCTGCCAAATTGGGACAGTTGGAGAATATGAAGACACACAAATAGGGAAAACAAAAACTGTTAGGCAGATGTTGGAAACAAATAAATGATCAGAGTTCAGAACATGCACTGAATATTTGCTTATGATCTTTTTTTTGGAGAGAAATGTGTATTTCTACAAGGTTTTCCATGTGGTGGGGAGGAACTTTTGGGGGTACTCTTCAGAGTTCTTAGTTCTTGTTACTGCTGCCTCAGCAGCATTTTTAAAAAGGCTTCTCCTTCTGGGAGTGGTCCCAACCAATTAGAGATCACAGTGTGAACATGCAAATTACACAGTTCCATGGGTTACAGTGAAGACACACCACCTGAGGGCAAACCATTTCACCTTGGCCATGCTGACAGGGGGATTCTGAAACCTGTACTCCAAATAATTTTTTCTAGGCTCTGTGCATATCTTTCTCTTCACCCAGGTTGAATAGAAAATGTTCATTGTCATTTGATGAGATCCTTAGGAAAACAGCTAGAAAGCTGTTTGAATGAAAGTATTTACAAACCTGTGCCATCTTTTAGCTCATTTTTAGCATTCGTATTTAAAGAAATAAATTTCATATGAGAGATAGAGCAATTATTATGCCAGCAAATGACTTGCAATGCCAATTTAAATCTATGCTTATCAGAATGGTCATTTGTAGTATAATGCCTATATTCCATCAGCCATATGATGTCACAAATAGCATAAGAAATTCTCAAAGGTGTCTTAAGCCTCATTCACGAAAATGTACTAGGCATTGTTACCTTCTTAAGTTATTTTCTTCCCTTCCATTGATTTCAACAAGTTTATCCAGAATAAAGCCCAAAGTGAGTATGCCTTCTAAGATCCTGAAATCACAGTTTAGTTCTACTGAAATAAATATAAATGACTGGAAGAGAAGAACTATCTTTAAAGGCCTGTGATTTAAAATGTCAGAACGGAACATATGGAGAGAAAAATGGAGATTTCTTAGCCTAGACTTTAGCTAATAGGAACCAATTCAGTCAATTCCTGCTTCCAATTGTATTAAAGCTCTGTAGCCCATCTCCCCAAACCATCATTTTATTGAGAGCTGAGTAATTTTAGAGCAGCTTAAAGACACCAAGGAATGTTTTATGGGGATTAATTTTTTTATATAACTGACCTGTTAAAGTCTATAGAATAAGGATGCATGCCACATTCTGCATACCAGGCAGGTGACTTCTAATCTTAAGATTCTATCTTTCCAAAAATAGAGGGGCTTAAATATCTGTGTCTCTGTGTGTGTATGTGTCTACGGGTGGATTAATCCCTTCTAATTTCACTAAAATCACTAAGAATGCTCTTACTATATGTGTTAGTCAATGAAGCTCTATGACCTAACAACTATAATAAAAATATTGGGGTATTTTTGTTCCTTTATGACTTAGTGTTCTTCCTTCCTGATTTGATAATCTTTTTCAAGTCACCTTTGTGCCTGAGCCATCAGTTGCCAATCTCTGGAGAGTTTCCATTAAAGAAAGAAGCAGTTGTATCCAATGGGGCACAAATACAGTGCAAGTCTCAGTCATACTGGAAAAAAATAATTGCTGGTTCTCTTGCATCAGCCTGAGAAATGCTAGTATATGGTATATTCTTATGTGTAAGAGTACATAAAGATAACCCTCATTACCATTACTGAAGGAGATTCCAAAATGCAGACAGGCATATTTATTCCATATGTATCTGCATGTTTCTCTCATACTTAGTAAAATTTGGGAAATACAAATAGAGAAGGGAAATCATGATGGATGAGAGTTTCTTAAAAGTGAGATGTCAAAGACACAATTTCAGACATTTCCAATGAGGGGGGAAATGAGAGACATCTAAAGAAACTGGGATAGATAGCTAAAGAACTTTCAACTGAACTGGCATTTAAAAGGGACATGCAGAAGAAATAGAAAAAAGGGGAGGGGATCAGCAAAATGGAATTCAAACAAATAGCCAGCATATGTAGGGAGAAAGTCAGAAAAGCTACAGTACAAAATGAGCTCAGGTATACTAGAAAGGTTAAAAACTATAAAAGAGGCGTTTTTGTCATTGTTGTTGTTCTTTTTAAAATTATATGTTTTGCTTAGTTTTTTGTTATGTCCATAGCACAAGAAAGAACAAGATGGGAAAATGCTAACAGGGAATATAGAAAAGGCAGAACCACTCAATACCTTCTTTGCTTCAGTCTTCTCCAAAAGGAAAACATTGCTCAGCCTGGGGAAAATGGAGGAGATGATGCAGTGGGAGAAATGCAGCACAGTTTAGGTAGAAGTAGTACAGGAATGCCTACGCTAAATCAGGGCCAGAAGTAATCTCAGAACTATCGGCAATATTCTTAAGAATTCCTGGAGAACAGATGAAATCCCAGCAGGCTGGAGGAGGGCAAATACTGTCACCATCTTCAAAAGGGAAAAAAAAGAGAGAGAACCCAGACAATTACTGCCCGGTTAGTCTGACTGGCAATACCAGGAAAGATTCTAGACCAGGCAAATAAATAGTCTGTAAGCAGTTAGTAAGAAATTCTGTGATTATTAAAAGTCAACATGGGTTTCTTGAAACAAGCCACACCTGTCTAATGTTATATATGTTTTTTGGTAGGATCACAAGCTTTGTAGAAGTATGAAATGCAGTGGATATAGTATATCTTGATTTCAGTAAGGTCTTTGACAAGGTCTTCCATGGTATCTTGTAAACAAGCTAGTAAAATGTGGGCTAGACAAAGCTATTGTTAGCTGAATTTGTAACTGTTTGACTGACCAGACACAAAGGGTACTCATCAATGGCTCCTCTTCATCCTGGAGAAAAGTGACTAGTGAGGTGCCTCAGGGTTCTCTCCTGGCGCAATGCTACTCATTATCTTAACAAATGACTTGGATGATGAACTATAGGTTGTTCTTTTCAAATTTGCAGATAATGCTAAATTGGGAGGGGTAACTAATATCCCAGAGGGATGACTTGAATAGGTTAGAGAGCTGGGCCAAAGCTAACAAAATAAAAGAGGTTGAACTGGATAGCCCTTGTGGTCTCCTTTAACTCTATGATTCTATGGTTCTGCTCATTCATACAAAGAAGCAGAAGTTCATAGCCTAATACCCAATTTCATATCAATAATGATATTGTTAGTGACCTACATGAATGTTAAGTGTAGCTTACACATGCACAAATCCCTTTCTGGGTGAGACACTGGGGCCTTTTCTCTTGCCCATGCATTACATCAAAAAATCTTCCATGCCTGCCAACCTTCAAACCAGTAGAGAGGCTGTCACTGCTCCTTTTTATCCCTGGAAAGGGGAGGAAAGGGAAAGCAATCCAGACCATTTGCATCTGGCTTCCCCGAGTTCCTTTCTTCCTTGGAAAGTAAAAGGCAGGTGCACTCCACTACTCTGCAAATCAGCTGGATATATTACAGTTTGTCTTGCACCAATTGCCTGTATTACAACTTTGTCGCATCCAAAATTTGCTTCTGTACTTTGAACCAAATATTTTGGCAGCTGTTCTGAAATTTATTATACCTTCAATGCATTTACATAAAAGTCTTGATTGCACACCAATGGCCCTTTCCACATGGGGCTGGTGAATCGGTTCGTGACGTTTCTTACCAGATTTTCTGGGCTTGAAACAAAGTGGACTCTCCCTCATTTCCTTCTGCACAGCTACTGCAAATGTTCCATTCTGATTCGGAGGAATGAGAGTTCGTGAATCCACACTGCCTCCACCATGGCCACTCCCGCTACTCCCCCCACCCTGCCCCGTCGGCTGTGATCAGCCCCCCCCTTTTTTTTTGGCGTGGTTTAGTACATCATTGCATATGTGCGTACGTGCAAAAGTCCATACTACCCCCTGGCCCCTCCCATGAGCCTCCCCTGACCACCAATTTGCATTGGTGCGAATGTACATGTCCGCACCACTGTGAAAGTACGAATCGGATTATCTGGAAAACTGGAAAAATGATTTCTTCCAGTTTTCAAATAGCGTGCTTTACCACCACATGGTGGTGCATTTAGTCTGAATCAAATGTGGAACGAAGGTAAATAAACCAAACCTAGTCTGCTCCAAGGTGCAGAAGACCTCCGTGGCAAGATGCATTGGCCTGCCTTAATAACCACATGTGGAAAGGGCCAATATTGTGTGATCTTCTAGAATCTGGTTTTTTGGGGGGTTTTTGTTTGTTTTTTGGAAGTATTTCAGACTTCTTGCCACATAGCATCAACTTTTTCAAAACAATTTCATCATTTTGTCAACAGCCTGAGTGCCTGTGACATTGTGACGCCTCTGTACTATATTAACTTCATTCTTATGAGCAAACATGTGTGTTATGGAACGGGGTGGGCAAGTACCCAAGGATCACAGAGGTTCCTCCTGACCATGCTTTCATTTTTTAAACAAAACGTTCCCTGATCTTGATATGGACTGTTGGGAGATGAGGACAATTTCACCATGCTTCTCCAATTCTCTTAGCCCCAGAAAAAGACATTTTGCCAAAACCAGGAAGTAAACTGGAAAGGGAAAAACTGTGCCCCACTCTCCTTAAAAGTCACAAAGGGGCATTCTGAACTATTTTTAGATTCAAAGGTTTTCAGCAGTTCCACAGTAGTTGCAACAATGACCTGATAGGACATGTGGAGCCTGTAGCCTAAACTTTTGTGACCCTTGCTATACAAATCCTTCAACTTATGCATCCTTTTGACTACAAAGGCCATAATGCAGTGCAGAAATTTTTCCCTTTATTTGCCTCAGAAACAATCTAAATTGGGTGCTAATACTTAAACAAGAAAGAAAGAAACAAAAAACCTTTGAGATGATTTGCCAGTACTGATAAATATCTCTTTCAAAACCCAGGTGTGACAAAAGTTTTCTATTCTTCTGAAATAAACATGTTCTTATGGTCCAGGGGGCAGGGGGAGCAGGATTATCAGGTAGTGGGATGGTATCTGGCTCAATATGGAACTGGGATAGATTACTTATAGTTTCCATGAACATAATAATACTCCTAATAATAATGCTATCTTAAAATACCAATATTTTGGGGAGGAGAATGTGGTAGTGGCAGTAGCGGTGGAGGTGGCGATGATGGTGAAGATGATGATGATAGACCAGTGGGCAATTTGGTTAGGTAGACCAATAGGGTGATGATGATAGACCAGCAAGGCAATTGTATCCATACATGTCTACTCAAAAGCCAAGCCTATTGACTCCCAAATTAACAACACTGAGAAAATAACATATTTAAGTTATGACTTCAAAATTATTTTAGGGCAGGAGTGAAAAAGTTAGAAAGAGCCAATCTGGTATAGTGGTTTGAGTGCTCGACTAGAACTCTGGCAAGCAGGGTTTAAATCCCTGCTTGGCCATAGAAACTCACTAAGTGACTTTGGGCAGGTCACAGTCTCTCAACTTGAGAGGAAGGCATTGGCAAACCCCTTCTGAACAACTCTTGCTAAGATAACTCCATGATAAGGTCACCTTAGGGTCTCCATAACTACATGAGGGCGCAAAATAACAAAGAGAGTTACAGAGAGAACTAGAACGAGAGAGAAAGGGAATGGAAGACAGTAAGGGCAGCTCAAAGAAATGTGGGGTGTAGAAGGAGAAAAAGGTGGATAAGGTAGAAGAAAACAAATGTAACAAGTAGATTGGGGGATGAAAGAGGGGGAGAGGGTTAGAGTTAAGAGACATGAAGGAAAGATGGCTTCAAATCCTCCCAAATTCAAAATGGCCTCAAATCTTCACAGTGTTTTATTTTTATTATTAAAATATTTTTGAATGACTCCACAAGTAACATTTAAGACAAATAACCTTACATATCATTGTTATCCTGTTTACTGGGGGTCCCGTGAGGGACACCTAAATGCACTCACAATTAAACAAGTTGGGGAAATTAGTCAAAAAGCACAAGCTAGCAATGCGAGAGGCAGGGCAACGCAGCAGAATCTTTTACCCAATGTCTACTGGGTCAGGCCAAGACAAGAAGCAAACAGGATTTTAAGAATAATTGTGATCTTTATTAAAATACAGACAAACAGTGTATGCAGTACATTCACACAGAGAACTATAGAAAATAAAGGTTGGAGTGGGATAGAGGGAATTTTCCAGAGGGATTGTTGGTTGGGCAATACCACACCTGTCCTGAAGCCTGGACAGTCTGAAGATTGAGTTCGTTGGTATGGAGTCTCAGTACGTGGAACTGAGGGGAAGGCTCGCCAGACACAGTGGCAGCAAGGCGGGATGAAAGTTCGGAGTGATCTGAGGAAGGTCTCGGAATCAGGGGTTTTTATAGGGAGAAATGTAACCGCAGGCTATTCTGTACTTGGGGAAAACAGTGAGCTTCGGGCATGAGACAAAGCTTTGGAAAGGTCAAAATTTAGCATGATTGAGTTAGGTCCGAATTGACAATGGAGTAGCCAGTATGCAGATACACAGTGCTTGACATTTGAGCATCCAGCTTGTCAAGTTGCCTGCTTGGGGCAGGGAGTTCTTTGTAAGCAGCATGCATACATAATGAGGGTGTTTGCAGAGAGGTCTCCTAAAGCAGCGATCTGGCTATTTCTGGCGTGCCTGTATTGTGTTGGAATATTGCAGCAATTAGTGGCCAAGCCTAGTTCTGTGCTTGTCCGGGGGCCTCACAAACACGTGGAGAGGGATGGTGGAAGAGAGTCAAATTACTGATATCAAAATGATATCTATGTCACCTTAAGTGCGGCTTAGGAACTGCAGTAACATCAGAATGTTATTTTTGAAAAATGTTTCTATGCCCTCATTAGTTCCCCAAAATAATGTGTTACAGGTAACATTATGATATGTAACACAATCTTTCCAAGTTTCTCAATGGGTAGAAGAGTCAAATTTCCCTACAAAACAACAGGCTGCTTCATTTTTGTATGTAACCCTCTGTTGAAATGCTAGAGATTTATTTGGTTTTGCAACCTAGATGTGAAAAATCTCTTTGTCTCTCACTGTGATAAAGGAACAAGTGTGTTGGCCATAAATATCAAGCCCTATTGTTTACTATGCATACCATGGACCACATGGAACATAACTCACCTACAGTGAAGTAGCTGTGAAATTATAACAACCATGTAAAGCTGCACATGTAAACTGCAGTCATTGCAATAGAATTTCCTGTTAGATTTGAGTGAAAGCCTTGCTCAGAAAAAAATGATGGGGCTATAAAGATCAAGATACCCTGGTAACAAAAAGAAAGGTCAAAACAGAACAAGTCATGCAGTTGAAAGGGAAAAGGAAGAAAAAGATTAAGGCTGACATCCTATTGATCAGTTATGAATGCATAAACTAGATTTACCATTCATTATTGCTCAGTATTCATGTTTACAATAGTGGTGCTATTGCCACAATAACAATCCTCCCATTAAGAAAAACACTCTACATTAAAAACCAGCAGCTGCACTGAGCAATGGAGGTGTGCTTGTGATTGGGGAGCAAGAGGATTATGTTTTCACCCCTTCCCACCAACAATCAGCAATCAGAAGCAGGATCCCTGCTTCAAGTTGTCCCACCAGAGATCAGTGGTCAGAGGCAGCTGGAAACATCATTCTGCTACACACTTATTGCTGACAAAACAGGCCTCCATCACTCAGTATGACTACTGGCTGTCAGCCTGGGAAGTCATAGCAAGAGCCATGAAATTCACTGGTTATTCTTGGCTAATCACTTTCTGTCAGGCAGATTTTCTTCAGCCCTGTAACCTTGACAGGGTTGAGAGAGTAGGAGTAGCAGAAGTGAAGTGAAAGAAAGCTATATATGCTGCCTTATGTTTATTGAAGAAGAGGTAGGACATGAATATGATTTTTAAAAATATATAAATTAATATGCATGCATTAATTCCTTGTACTGGAGTTTTCTCACCACCTCACTGACAACAATCTCCACTTCCCTTCCCAACCATTTCATTACCATCTCCCAAAATTACAAGTCAGTGAGGCAGAATTGTGGCTGAGATGGATCCCCATTCCAGGCTGGCCTTCCAATTTCAAGCCTTCGGGTTCCTGTCAGTCACCTTGCCTCTTTGCCCCTCTAACTCCCTCCCTGGATTGGGTACTCAGGCCTCAACATGATCCCTATAAGGACCAGCAGATGTATTGTTCAGTGGGTTCACTGTGGTAAGTATAAACAAACTCTCTATTAAAACCTAACAGGAACAGCCAGACACAGTTGTAAGAAAGAATAAACAAGTAGAAGTTTATTAACACTCAGATCACACATTAACCCCTGAATTATGTAATCATTCACAGCTTCTCCAAACCTTATTCAGTTCTTACTCCAATGACTTGACTGTCCTACCTCTGTTGCAGCTTTTCCCTGTATCTATGTCATCTTTTCCCTATCAGTCTTTCTGTCAGAAACTAGCCTCAATTTTGTATGCTTTCTCCTCCATGCCCTCACAGCATTTCTTGAGTTGCAATTGGCTGGCACCAATCAGGCATGGCCAGCTCCTCCATTCATGGTGGCAATGCCAGTAAAGTAAATAGTTGTGTGTGTTTATCTTTTCTTTTCTCCATCCTCTCTACAAAGTCCTCTCTCTGGGCAATGCACAGTGGGAGTGTACAGTCTGTATGCAGTACTCTGTGCCTAACAAATGCTCTGTTCAGGATGAATTCCTGAACAGGATGGATGTGTTCATGGCAAACCAGTCATGATCTCTGCAATTGCAAGCTACGATTTTGTGCAACTCAATGTATTTTTAAAAGTATTTCTGTGATGTACAAGCTCATAATCTGTATACACAACAGCAGCTTCACTGTTAGATCTTTTCAAGACCTGCAGGATTGCTATGAGCAAAACAGCCAACTCAGTTGGTTCCAAGTAGACATAGAACTAGGCACAGACAGGAAGAAAGGGGTGAAGAAGTAAAGTGAAGTCCGAAGCAACAGCATTTTCATTGTCTTTAAGACAGCTACTTCAACCCCACTGACACTGCAAAAAATAAATATTTTTATTTCTTCTAGGAAACTGAATCACACATCCAAATTGGTCAAACATATGCAGTTAAAGGCAACTGGGAGTTTTGCAACTTAAATTCAACATGTACTGTTTGTTATGCACAATGGAGTGTTGCCCATGGCTTTATTTACTGTGGTATGTGTTGGTACCTGCCCTTGCAAGTGTTTCCAAGCATAATTAGCCTGACTGAGTCTAACCTACTGTTAGAAATAGAATGTGGATTTTCACTATCTCCCCTTATGGAGAAAAATCAATACTAATTCGAGCTATCTGTGAAATCCTAACACAGACCATAGAAAGCTGCCGATTTTCCCCTGACTTTACTTATGCTTGTGAAAATAATTTTTAATCAAGAAAGAAAGAGGAAAAGGAGAGATCTTCTTCTTTGCATTGTTTGTGCAAACAACATAAGAAAACTGCTAATGATGACATCAAGAAGGATTTTATTCTCATCCATTTGCAAGTATGTTGGCATGTAACTTGGCATGTGTGGCTTATTTTAGCAAAATTTTAAATATTTTTTGGACAATCTGTTTTAAAAATGGGAAATATTGAATCAGAGTACTCCTGAAAGGGTGTAACAGTATGTATATTCTCTTCAATAAAGGGTTCAAGATAAGGGTGGGGAAACACCCTCATGAGCCAATGTTTTGGACTTCAGCTTCAGAAGCACCAGCTATCATGTCCAATGGTGCAGATTTATGAAAGCTGTAATAGAAAACATTTGGAAGGCCAAATGTTTCCCATCTTGAGATATGATCCCAAGCCCCTTGGAAAACATTTTGCCATCTACTCTAAGAGGTTCTTCTAATTCATGGTTCTTCTAATTTCATGTTTCTTTTCAACCCTTGTTCTTTATTAACTCAGACTTCACTTGGAATACTGTATCCAGTTCTGGACATTACAGTTCAAAAGTTCAAGAAGAACAAGCTGGAACATGTTCAGAGGAGGGCAGCCAAGATGGTAAAAGGTCAAGAAACCAAGTCCTATGAGGAATGGCTTAGGGACCTGAATATGTTTAGCTAGAAGAAGACAAGATTCAGAGGGGACGTGATAGCTATCTTTAAATGTTTGGAGGGATATGTAGAAGATAGCACAATCTTGTTTTTGCTGCTCCAGAGACGAGAACACAAATCAATGCATTCAAATTGCAAGAAAAGAGATTCTGCCTAAACATTAGGAGGAATTTCTTGATGGTAAGAGCTGTTTAACAGTGGAATACAGTACCTCTTAGATGCTACCTTATTGGAGACCTTTAAACAGATGTTCAATAGCCATCTCTCAGCAGTGCATTAGCTGTATATTCTTGCACGGCAGAAGGCTGAACCAGATTTACCTTGAGGTCCCTTCCAACCTTATGATTTTATGATTCCATTATTCTGTTAACTTTAAAAAGTGAAAACAAAGTGGGATATAAACCCACAAATGCATATGACTACCTCAAATATGGATGCTGGGAGGCTCAAGAACTGGCATGCAATATCAGTCAGTGGTCAGGATGTTGCTGGTGGCCCACGCTGGCATAAATCTCTGTCAACACTGGTATAA